>JAOTAV010047680.1:0-16789 GCA_026546445.1 Cyclargus thomasi
AGGTAACGCCGCATGAGTCATGTTTTTTCGTGCGTGCAGCCAGCTCTATCGAATTATAAGACGTTGTCACGTCAAAACATAAATGTCAACGCACCTGCAAACCTTTTAATGTTACGAGTGTCCATGGATGGCAATAACTATAGATACTGAAAACTTTTATAAAAATATTTCTATTTTCATTTTATTTAAGATCCTAAATGTTTTTAATAGCAATTTTACTCAATAATGTTGATTTTAAGATTTCATTTAGCTTTGAAATTATAAAACAACATGCTTTTAGCGAAAGATGTAAAATGAAATGTAACATTTCATTCCTTGATTTCTGTCGACTCGTGAGGAAAATATTTTCTTTATGAGTGTACGTCTTCTAAGTGTATAATACTCAAAGGTTACTGAGTGAGTACTGACTGACATATTATAGAGATATCCATCAATTCACAGTCTAAACCACTGGACGGGTCGGGCTGAAGTTGCGTGACGTAGTGACGTAGATTATAGACTCCTGGCTCGTCCACAAAATAGATGGGTCTGATCTATGATGACCATTATAGGACGATATAGAAGTATACAATAATAAGATCTTGCTTGCTTTCACTTGTAAGCTGTCCAACTGAGTGCTGGTGAGAAATCTAAAGTGTAGGAAGTATTTTTTCGGTCACATATTTTTGTATGACGTTACGAAATAATGGATAAGAAGCTGTATTAAAACATTATAAAACTGATGCCGTACAGAATTAAATGACTAAATTTTCCCTAGTAATTGACAGAAAGTAAAAAATTACTGGCTTTGTGGCGTACCATTTTTTACGGCACTGCGCAATTTCTTATTAATTTCAGGAATCAATTGATGGTAAAAATGCCGTACACACCAAAATATGTCAAAAATGTACACCAGCACTCAGTTAGAGTTTACAAGTGATGGCATAGAGCAAGATCTTATCATTTTATGTTCTTATAATTTAATAGGACGACCTATTGATGTGTCCTGCGGCATTATATGACCCATCCGTTTTGTGGACGGACTAGTAGTCGATTACGCTAAGAAGGGTGTACGATCCAAGGGGAAGTTTGTAGAGTTCCAAAAGAATTTACAGTTATTAGTAGTATACCGTGTTAACAGGTGCGCGTTGTTAAGTGCACGGCTATACAGGAATAATATAAAATAATTTCACACCACAATGACGATACACGTATAAACGTATTATGCTAGTTTCAGGTACAAAGTATTGTACGAAAGGGATTTTGATAAATATTTATCCCCAAGGATACAAAACAGGGGTAGAAAATTCTTTAAAAAATCCTTCACAAGTGAAGCCGCGAAAAAACCACGTCTATTATAAATTAATAGCAAACCGATTTTAATATAATTGCCGACTGTAATTTTTTTTCACACATTATCAACTTCCTAAATACTATTAGAGAAATTCATTCATAGACAGTTTTCGGACCTAAGTGTTAATTTGATCGCTTTATGTACCATGTGGGAAATTTAAACACATTAACTGGTGATGGACATGCGTCTTGTTGTCGTATCTCAATTTTATGTAATGATTTGTCGGCTGGGTTAGTTATAGCTCGACCACCTTACCTAGATCTTGAAGATAGGTGTTAAAAATATATGTGACTATTTCAACATTTTCGTGATTTTGCTATAAATATGATTTTGACTTAGAATATTGTATATTTTTAATTTTTCTTATAATCACTGTTCTATACGACTGTACAAGTTAATTATTGAACACAAAAATGTTTAAAGCAAATTGATTAAATCCGTGGTACGAAGGTTAAAAAAAAGTTTTGGCTAGTTCATACCACTCCAATCACCGTGGTACGAAATGCCCCATTCAAAAACAGTACAGCGGGCCTAAAAAGGTTACTTAGCAATATTTTTAACAGCAATTCATTTTGTCCTTGATCTTGTGTGATATGATCTTACCTTATCTTCAATCTGAGTCTAAATCAATTTTCCCTAATAGTAAATTTACGAATAGAGCTCAAAATGTGTGAACTTCTTTTTTAAGTGTTTATTTCGTCAAAACCTACATTCATGTGGTAGGTGAATAACATGAAATACGATTCATTACAGCAAATGTTGATCCCCTTGCGGTATTTCGTGTTGGTGCGTCGTTACCCTAAGCTCCAGAGTCCGGGCTTACAGTCGGTTCATATCCCCCCGGTATCCCACTTCATACCTACAGAGCTTAACCGTGTTTGTGTCGGCACCTTAATAGCCGTGTACAAAGAGACTATACTTTACAAATTAAATATAGACATCCATGCTAATATTGTAAATGCAAAACTGTGTCTGTCTGTTACCTCTTCTCGCCCAAACCTCTAAACCGATTTCGCTGAAATTTGGTATGGTGATACTCTGATTACCGGGCAAGGACAATGGCTAATTTCATCCCGGAAAAATGAATGGTTTCCGGCCACGCGATAAACGAATTTTGACGTAATGGAGTTGGACACGGTGTATTTTATAAATGTTTCTGGTATTATTCGATTATTCACAATCAGAGAAGTTAAAACTGATATAGATCGTGGATCTAAGTATTTTGTTCCGGTTATGTCGAACTCAACCGACAGATAACGACTTACATGGAATCGACTTTTCAATCAATCGATTTCCCCGATGATACAATATGTAGATATTGCTAAAGGTCAATCTTTAGAAGTAGATATCTCCTAAATTAACTCCAACTCTATAGTTGTTGGTCATACTTACTTAAAACGAGTCACGGATGTTTAGAAGTCTTATTGGTGTCTTCCTCGTGGTCCTTCGAGACGAATTGAATCAGCGACCTATAAGCTTGAGTAGTCTCCTTAAAAAATAATTTATGCTTTTGTTGTTGAATAAGTTTAGACGATTAAAGAACTTTTATTAATAATATAAATGCATAAATTACTAGTTTTGCATTGACGAAATACTGCAGGATCTCTTTCGGGAAACTCTAATTTCAAAAAACCTTTTTCTAGTCGTTGTCCGCGACTACGTCCGCGTGAAACTTTACAAAGTATTTCGTTATAACAACATTTTTTGATTACTGCTCGGCTTCTATTGGATGTAGAGTAATGTTATATATCCTATAGCCTTACTCGATAAACGTACTAACATAAAAATAATTTTTCAATTTCGTCCAATAGTTCCTAAGATTAGCGCGTTCAAACAAACTCTTTAGCTTTATATTATTAGTATAGATATACTAATTACTGTCAGGTAAAGCTTATTTATAGGCATTTGTCTATAAAATAACGTAGCCCTACCATAGGTCTATCATGGTGGACCTCCGTTATTTGGTCACGTTATATCAAACCTATCCAACAGTTCACGATTATTACTACCTGACCAAATAACGTAGAACCGTACTCGCACGTACTCTATGTATTATTTTCTCTAATGATACTCATTACTAAGCCACTATTACTTTGCAACATTTTCTACGATGTTCTATTAATTGATTTTAACGATTCATGTATTATTTTAATCCTAAAATTCTTGAATTTATCGACAGATGATAAATGCAGGACTTGTCTTATACCAGACGTTAATTTTCTTAGAGTTCCTCTTAACTTCGGTCCACTCTACTCCAAGATCTACTCGTGGAGGTGCTGTCTTAAGACCTCATTTCATAATCACTTTAATTAATAATTTTATATCACCGTGGTGATTAAGGTTCTTGTTTATAATATATAGAATCTGATTTTGAACTTGACAGTCAATCGTTTCTGCTGGCGACATTCATCACAGCATAAATATGTCCATTACTCCTATTCTGTTCTTCTACTTAAAAAGAAACAAAAGTTTGCTTCTTTGCCGTATCAATCAATCATGTAAGATGAGATAAGGGAAATCGAAAGAGAACCAGTTGACAGGCCTTTCAGCTTCCCTGATTGTACATTATTGATGTCTAATTTTAATAAAGGGTCAATAAAACAGACTAATACAGTTTTTAAATTTATTTCAGTGATACTGATTACATATTATTAATAACATATCCTTAGCCTATTGATCCTAAAAAAATCATTTCCAATATCACCTTACCTAGTTATTATTTGGAATATTCCATTAATTACTGATTAAGTTAACCATTTAATAAAATGTAAAATAAATTAAACAAAAATAAATTATAAATCTTTGGTTTTAAAGGTAATGAAACGGACGAAAACAACGAGAACAACAATGAAGAGCCTTGATAAGTTGGAATGTTTGAAAATAACGTTTGCCGTCGCGCACGTAATACCAACTCCTTAATTTATCCACTAGTTTAAATAAACTCGTTAATATTTCATTTTATTAGAACTAAGGTTAATCCTCTGAATTGCATTTTTATCATATAAGTTAACAAACAACTTTTGATTTTCGCTTTTAAATTATCGCTAAGCTACGAAATACTCTAAATTCCTATCGTAAGACTATTCACGACTAAGAGGAGGACAATTCTGATGGAGTCGATGAAGGGGAGACCTCGGGAGACGAAGGGAGATGGGACGCTAACGACTCTGTGGGTGCGGGGTGCGCCCGCCGGTGGTGCTAGCGGATCGAGCCCGCCAATGGGATGAACATTGGCGATTTTATTGTCGGTATTAGCAAAGTTGTTACTAATCATAGCGAGCTTCTAAACATAGAGGAAATACTCACAGCCAGAATGATTTTCCATAGTTCGTGTCTAGATATGGTAGGGGAAATACGTTTAAATTTAAAGTTTATAGTTTAGTTTTTTTAGTTTAATCTAAAATTACCTACGGTGCGTAAGTTTAATTTTTCTATTTTAATCGAAACTCGGGCCCGGGACCCGGTTAGTACATTAGAAGCTACCGATAACGACGCAAGCGAAACTCTTATTTAAATAGACCTCGTCGGTGTCGATTTCAATAAGAATCTTCAGCGTCTCAAATCCAATAATCCTTAAATATAATTTAGAAGAAGTTTACTTCGGAACTACGATAGATCGACTCGGTGACCTCCTGGGGAGTTTACTTCCGTTTCAATTCTGAATTAATACTAGGCTAATCGTGCTAGATTTATAGTCGATAGTTTAATTATATTAGAGGTTAATGGGCATGGCGAAGTAAGCGGGGGTCCTGTCGACGCGCGACGCGGGGAGAACGCGGCGCGACCGAGAACATACTTAAGATAATTATCGATAGAAGCATTACTATATAACGGCACTGCGAAATGTACCAGTTTATAAAAACGTACCCTAAGTCGACTTACGATTACACTTGTCCTGAACGAGAATACAACTCACGAGAATGATCCTTACATTACGATATTATTCACTTCACTACGTTTAACACTTCCTCGTTTTACTTCCCTGACTCCATCGCTGGCGTCACCTAATTTAATTCCTGAGAAGCCTTATCTGTGAACCGGCAAATAGTTAAGTTGTGATGTGCGATTATACCCTATATTTTAATTATCATTATTTAGTCGCTTAAGTACAGGGAGCCACGAGCTCGATGGTTCTCTGCGCTTAAGGTAACATTAACACCTAGCCGCGGCGGCAAATCGCGTTTCCGACTTCAGCCGGCCGGAGCGAGGCGGACGCTGCGGCCGGCGGACGGGAATCCGCCCAGCGTCTATGCAAATGTCTTAGAGGAAGTTGCGATACTCTGCATAGAGACTCCCGGGTTCCCTCGCACTTTCAAGGCGGTCTTCACTGTCCCAAATCATAAGCTAAGGTCGAACCGAACGTACATTTACTCGTCCAACTTTTATTCCGTCCATTTTATCTCTATCGATAATCTCCGAACGTTACTTCACTAGAAATACAAAATTTAACGTATTTACAACCATTTTTAATTCCTCTAACGAAACATTCATAAGTACATGCTTGCGTCTCGCACAGTCGAAATGTACATTTACAAGTAGGAATTGGACTAGATTATCTCGGGGAATGGAAACCATACTATGAATCGGATCGATGGGAATTCGGTCCGTATGCGTGGAGCGCGTGTGATCTGGAAGTTCGTGTGGCGGGCGTACCCCAGGTGATGCACCGGACCCTCCCGCCGAAACGTCTTTAGAATTTGGTGATATTTGCATACTTAGCGATTACATGATAATGCATTTTCCTTTCTCGGCCCAGGGGTTGTTTTTCTTGTCGGGCGCGTGTATGAGTGGATCGTTTTTTTCATTTTCCTCTACGTACTCCCTCATCCTGTAACAAAGGGAGAATTTTAATTAGTATTTATATTCAGTCTTTGCGGGATTGTTTATGTTTTTTGTGAAATGCTTTGATATGCTGACTTTTGTGTGAAGAGCCGTGTCCCCCGCGTTTTTGCGATTTGACAAAAACATATTTTTGTGTTCTCCTAAATGCGGTTTTTCGGTTATTCAGGTACGTGTCTACTAGTCGGTAGCCGTGATATACGTTTACAAATTAGCACACATATGTTATTTCTTTAATTGACATTGTGACATATATTGGTTTAGAAAAAATCACAAACCTATAATTAATTAGACTCAGAGCTATGGATACGTTAAAAAAATTATTATTATTATAAATAATATTAATAATTTAGAACAACAAATAGGAGCCACTGATGGCATTGGTAATATAATTTTTTTTTATAGTTCTTTGGTTTATATATTGGTAATAAAATCATTTGCAACAATAACAGTCAACAGACAGAAATACAGTAATCACAATCTTATTTCTGTTCTATGTATTTATAAAGTAAAAAAAAATAACTCTTATCAGAATATGTTTTATCGATAGGTTGTTATAGAATATTAAATTACAATAGAGTTCTCTCGGATGTATTTTACTAAAATAACATTGTCTTATTGTTAAGTTCGACCCACATTATGAGAACTATACACTGAGGAAGACTTCCAAGTACCGTAATATTTATTCTGTATAATATTCTATAGAACTTAATAGAATGTTCCAATTAATATTCTGTTATTGCTTGTTGTATTAGACAAAAATAATATAGGTAAGATAATAATGAGAATTGACCACCATTATTGTAATAATAGAGTGTTACCAAAGTACAAAACTTTCTTTATATGTAGTTTATTTACCCGGAATTGTATTGACAAATAATTTGTGCCATAATACTACAAGTTGACCTGGCATACGCTGTGTTGCCATAAAAAACATATTTTTATGACAACACAGTGTAGTAGGCAACCCTAATACCCAACACTTGGAGGTATGGAAAATGGATATCAGTTGAAAAATAAAAAAAACTATAAGAGTCAGAAAAAGTGCTTTGAATGCCTTTGGTTGGTTTTTCAGATTGATATTTCTTATACAAAAACAATTGTTTTATGGTTGAGAATGAGTAGGTAGTATACTGATATTATAAATAAAAATATAGAGATACTTTTAGTCCCGGGAAAGGATATAGATTTAAGTTAAGTGTTTCACCACACGTGTTTCGTACTGCAATGCGAAACTTCTAATCGTCTAATTCAAAAACAGTACTTTTTGATCGTCCGTGGCGTAGTGGGTAAGAACTTTGGTTCGCACTCGAAAGATTGTGAGTGTGTGCCAACGAGACATTTCCAATCTCAAGTACATAATACGGATGCTCATTGCCGTGGGAGAGCCATGCTTCGGCACCAAATGGGACGGCTCGACCGGAGCGATACCACGGCCTCACAGAAAACTTAAAATGGCGTTGTCCTGTGTTTTGTTCAGTGAGTGAGTTTTCCGGTGGCCAAACTTCCCTAATCCCCTATCCCTATTCCCAATTCTCTCATAAAGGCCGGCAGCGCACTTGCGACTCCTCGGACGTCCCGAGTGTCCATGGGCGACGACACTTGCTTTCCGTCAGGTAATCCGTCTGCTCGCTTGCCCTTTAAATATCATCAAAAAAACTTTGGCGTTTCACACCATGGTACGAAACGTGTAGGGTAAAACGCGTAACAATCCGACATTGGGTACTTTTTGACCCAGAGACATGGTATCACGCTATAAACAAATTCGTAATTTCTGGCATCAATTACTTTACAAGCAATGATTTCTTCGGTGTTATTAAAACATGTTTTAACATTCCAAACACGCGTTTAAATATTTGAGTGGTCTTTTCGTCAAAATGGGCGCCCCCACCAAGATGTCAGCGCACGTAACAAAAGTAATAAAGACACTCATATTTTATTTCCCCCGAGTGTTAAATATTTAAACCGTTTTGTGCGATCTCATTCGTGTGGCTCGGCTTCTGCAGGAGAGATTTATACTAAAACTTTCTTCAGTAATGCTTTTGCTTTATAGCCAAAAGACGGTATGCATCGTCTGTCATCGCCAACAGATGACGCAACAACAGGACAAACGGCAAAATGATAGAAACGGTTCACGTGCGATATTAAAGGAGTTAATTCACGTTTCATACATTTTTGGGCCTTTCGACATGATTGCCGGCCAGATGAAAAAGTATGATATTTAGTTTGGAATAGATCATCGTTATATTTTGTTATTGATGACTAATTTTGCGTGCCCAGTATAATAGTTACGGTGTGACAAGACGTTAAAAAAAATGGATTTCATCAAAAGAAGGGTTTTCCCATGCCCATTTTCTATCAGGATTCAGGATGTTTTTTTTTTGGTAATGTGATGAAATATATTTTTTAATAGCTTGTAACACTGTTACATACTATTGGGCACTTAGATTTTGATATATAGTAACAAATTATTAAAATGTTCTCTTTTATGTAAATATTACACTTTTTTTGTCTGGCCGGCAAATTTCAAATTTGTCAAATGGTCCAGGATAAATGATGTCCTTTGTGATTGGCAATTATTGTGACATCCGTGACGTCTCGTGGTATTGACTTAAGCTGAAAACAAAGCTATCGGATGTGGCTGACACTAGCTGATGCCCGCGACTTCGTCCGCGTGGTTTGTTACTATGATTTGATGAGAATTATTATTTTCCTGCTTTTCTCTGGAAATTTTTTCCTGAATATTCTGTGCTATAAGCCTCACGAAGCCGAGACCTTTCCAACGAACGCGAAGCTGTCGATATCGGTTCGTGTCTTCTGTCCTCTGGGGTTATAGCGTCAGGAGAAAAAACCTGACGACAAACCATAAGAGTCATGTAAAAGATTAAGACGTTATATTATTATTCAAGGACTGCTATTGATCATGTAAGCGGCCGTATTTTATACAACTTTTATATTATGTATACAAACTTCCGGGGCTTACACACATCAAAGATTCGCTGACCGGAGGCGTTTGGGACTTCAGGATATTGAGGGAATAAAAGAGAATAAAGAATAAAATTTTGTCACGGAGTACATTGATATAAAAGCGCTTGGACTTTCGGAGATAAACGAATGTGAAAGAATAAACGCCAAAATTCGTCTACCGCGCGGGAATCGTACATTATTTCGGTATAAAAAGTATCCTATGTCCTTTCACGGACTCAAAGTACTTCTATACCAAATTTCAGAATAATCGGTTCAGCTGTTCGCGCGTGAGGAGGTTATAGATCGACGGACAGACACACTTTTTGCATTTATAATATTATTATGAAAATATGAAATATAGATAGTGGTTATGGATTCTTGAAAAGTGTGGTCGAGTTGTTTTGTCGTCCTCAAGCTATAATAGCCACTGTTAACTGGTACTTTCAATCAATTAATCAAATCGTTTATTCACAGAACGCAGTTAAGTTGCCGCTATGTATAATGGGTTAATTGAAAGTGAGCCAGTTGACGGACGATACGTCAACGGAATATGTCAATACTTTGTAGGTCGTGATCTGTCGGCTAAGTTTGACGCAACCTGACCAAATTGCTTAGATCCACGATCTGTATCTGTTACAACTTCTCTGATTGTACAAAAAGTACTTTTTGAGTTATGAGCAAAAAACTGAGTATATAGTTATAATACCTGTCGATTGCAACGTGCGTTTTTGGCGTTAGATAATATTAATTTTGATAACTCGATGACTATAGCTACAAAAATGTAGGTTGATACACATCGATAGAGTTTTTTTTTCTGATGATAACATCAAAATGTCAAAGTCGAGCAGATGTTGGTAAGCGGCATTTAAGCTTGAGGGGGACAGTATTTTCCTTCTGGCTATATATAGTAGCTAATTGTATAAATTTTTGATAAATCGTTATAATCGTAATAGTCGATAAATCGTTAATAGTATGAAATTATTAAATGTTGATATATTGCAATGTGGGACGTTACCTTACTGATAAAGCTTCAGATATTATGTAGGAACAGATAAAATATCTGCCAGATATATTTTAACGAGAGTAGTAATGGGGAGTTTATCTGCTTAGCAGACACGTCTTATGAAACTTAATTACTATAGTATCACATGAGTTGTGTATAACCCATAGTCAACAAATCTTGACTGCCATCGGCCACGACAAACAAAAAATCAAAGTAAATGCTACTTTTTAACGTAAGCAATAGGTTTCATTTTCTAAAGATGCCGCTGCTACGTTGTGGCGTAGAGCAAAATTAAACTTTTAGCTTATTATTTATATCATAAAGTAGCGTTTTATTTGATAAAACCGTGTGTCGCGGCCACTTGCAGCCAAGATCGGAATGTTATTCGGTGAATCAGGGCATGTTGTTTGTTATATATTTGACTCACATATTATTGTAAACAAGGAAGCTATTCTCATAACAATATTTCAGCGTAGATTAGTTTCATATAAACAGGCGTCAACGTGTTTCGTTTTACATTAAACTAGCTGTCTGGTGCCCACTTCTTCGGTTAATAATATTAAGGATGAACAGTAAAAGTGTCGGAGTTTTAGAAATGTTAGCAGAATCTCAAATCTAAGCTACGGACTATGCGTATAAAATTTGTTAAAAATCTTTCAACAATAATGTTTAAAAATCTACAAAAAGCGAGTAGGCACCATAAAGGATTTTATCCTGCTAGCTTTGTAACACCATCAAATATGTATAATGAGGGAAATGGAAAGAGAGCCAAAGAGAGCAATGTCAATTTCGACGCGATCTGTATCTGTTTCAACTTCTCTGATTATACAAAAGAGTATTCGGATTAGTGGAAAAAAAAAACAGTAAATATTTTATGACCGAAAATCCGCGCGATCGAAAACTGCTTCGCAGACGATCCGCCAAAACTCTATTTACAAAAGACGAGATTACAAAATCGAATATACTAATGTACAAAATGAACAGCGGACTTAGCGAATTGTATGGATTTGGAACTAATTTATATGAGTTGGATTTGAGTCATGAATTTTTATGGCTCATCCCGCCGAATGACACAGATTTACAATCGGTTTTACAGCGGCCGTTTGAAGGATTACAATGTTTTATGTCATTTTGATACCACCACTTAGACCAACGGTTTGTATGTGTATCTTGTATTGGGAAATTGTCCCAGAAATGTCTATTATATATAAAAATAAGTCGGGTTTTCCTTTGTAACGCGTGTAACTCCAGAACGCTCAAACCAATTTCCGCGGTTTAGCATTCGTTGGAAAGTTCTTGGGCTCCGTGAGGTTTATAAGGAAAAAAAATCCAATAAAAAATTGCCACGCGAACGGAGTCGCGGGCAACAGCTAGTCTATATTGAAATCTATTTGTTATATTATTAGATGACATCTGCAACTACGTTGCGCCAAAATTAATTTATCGCGCGAGAGCCGTACAATTTTCTGGGATAAAAAGAATTCCATATACTCCAGGACTCAAAGTATCACCATACTAAATTTCAGCAAAATCAGTCCAGCGATTTGGACTTGAAGATGTAACAGACAGACAGACAGAAACACTTTCGTATTTAAAATACTAGTATGGGTTAGTATATATATAATAAGAATCGAAATAATAAATGACATTAGTAACATACTAATGTCATTTATTATTTCGATTCTTATTTTACTCAAAAAGTCGACTGTTTTAACCGACTCCCAAAACGTCGAACTGGTGTTGAATTCAGAAATTGCATAAAAAGGAAAATTTTGAGAACACCACATTTTCCAACACCAAAAGTAGCCTTTCAAGTAAGTCTACGCCAAAAATCAAGTCGATTGGTCGCTTTGTAAGGTATGAAGGAAGGGCGAGCAAACAAATAATCCCATTTATAATATTAGTATGAATATGGATACACAAATGAGACAACTTTCAATAACATCTTCCAATTCGACAATCACTGCTCAGCTGAGCGAGACTTCAAACGTGTCGTCTCATCTATCCCGGAAAATTAAAGCTCCCGGGAAAACATTTTTATTCAAACTTCATTCGCGCTAAGTGTCTTTTCCGGAGAAATGAAACTGTTGATTCCGAACTGCTGCGATTTGCCTTGGGGGGTTTTATTTGTATTTTAACATCAATGGCGATAGTTCTTTTGTTTCGGTGAAATTTTATCGGTTTAAATATTTTCTGGGCTCATGAAGATTTGGTCTGATCATGTTAGATATTAAATTATTTCAAGTATTATTAAATACATGTCTGCTGACTGCTTGTTACTGTTGTGTGCGGGAACAAACATTCCGCAACAATTTGGATTGCATCAAAGTGTACCTACTTTGATGCAATCCAAATTGCACCCTCAGTTAATGGCGGAAGATTGAAAATAGCTATACTTGATAGACACCATTTACAACATCTAAGATGCACCCTCAATTCAATCTTACGCCATAAACTGAGGACATCATCACATTTGGATTGCATCAAGGTCGTGTTCGACAAACGGTTTTTTTTTTTTCGGGCTTTGGCCCACCACACATTCCCACCACTGTATCTCCTGTGTCGCCAGGATCGACAGCGGTATCCAACCACGAAAACCCATTGATATGATCTCAGGGAGCCCGAGGGACGTGCTAAAGCTGTCTTGGGACACGCAACGAAATTAATCAGAAGAATATAAGAGGAGTAGGAAGTATTCAATTTCGACAAACGGTTTGTGAAACACGACCCACCGCGCCACGCGTCTAACTATAGTAAAGTAGTTGATACCAGACAATTATGCGTTAGCCGAATATTGTTGGTAGCAGTCACAAAAACTCTGTCAAAAATTTGTCATTTCTTTATATAACGCAACATAACGCGATTGTCAACAAAGTTTTATAATGTTTAAATGAATCTAAGACATGACATTTTTTTGACAGAGAGTTAATGTCCTCTATCGATAATGTAAGGCAAACAAATATAACGAAGAGTATGTCGACTTCAAACAAAACGACAACTTCCACAAGACTCCAAGCTAACTCAACAAGACTCTAAGCACGTTAAACCTATCAAATTCTAAATGTCTTCTAAGTCGAGCCACTGTCTTATCCACAGTGCTAAGTACTAACCTCAAGTTATAACCACCGAATATCCAATTATTTCATGGAGTACATTTTTACTTATTGGGGGGCCGACTTTTGGGTCGAAAAAAACACTGTGCCTTGGTACTTGGACTTTGACTTTGAAAACCAAATATCAAAGAGAATCAAAAAAGGGTATGGGCGAAAATCATATTGACGACTAATTTTATCAATAATAAAGCAAGCTAAACGTCGAAAAACAAAAACCAGACTGTAGTAACCGTTAACAATCCACCAATGTGTTTTCTTTTTAAATATTTTTATATATGTGTCATTCTCGCAGTAAATAAGAATCTAACGACACCTTAAACCAAAATACATCAAGCCGTTTAGGCTGCAGAGCGTGCCAAACAATTATACATACATACTCCCGAAAAACATAACCAGCCAGCTAGAAAGCTGGCGCAGTCGGGTAAAAAACCAAACCAAACAACAAAAAGTACTATAACTAATCCAACATTAGCATAAAACGTGCCAGTTTGTTGGATCGATATAATGAAACAATCCAATTACCGGGTCGTGTCGGGCCGGGGGTCGAACCCTGAACCCTCGGAGTGACGTACACCTGATAGCTCACTTATTTATGACGACAAAAGCGCTATACGTTTTTCATTATTACCCTTAGTAAAAAGAAGAGAGACACAGGCAAAATAAATACTTTGATAGACCAAAGCTAAAATTGTGTTTTTTGCCTGAATAAAAGTTAAGAACTATTATCTCAAGTAATAAGACCATGTTTTTCATATTAAAGTGAACATAGTAGATATATTTGTTCCCTACAGCCTTCATTCTTATCCTTTAAGGATATTCAACAAAGGATCCTCATAATCCCCATTGTTACAGATTCATGCAGCTCGAGCATAAAATTACATTCCTTTCTTGAATCATAGAAAACATCATCAACATAGAAATTTGTAGATATGAAAATGGATTTTGCAGTGAAGACAGATGCTCATCCTAAAATTAATAATTGGACTTCTTAAAGATCTATAATTAGCTGAGTTAAAGTTTTTTTAGCAACTCAATGATGACGTTGAACGAAAGGGATATCTTCAATGTTTATTGACTATTCAACCTTGTAATAAAACGACGTTGCGTTGTACGATAAATTGAAAATTCATGATGATAAACAACTACCAAACTATATAATACGAAATGTGCAATTCAAGAGTAGTATGGAAGGAGCAAATAGTGGCGTAACTCCAAAAAACACCGCAGTAACAGCTAATCTAGATACCCCGGTCCAAGAGGTTGAGCCAATTTGGCAGAGATCGTTGTACAAAGGGTTTTATTGCTGGTCTACGGTTTACTGGAACTACATGTACGTAACGAGCTCTTTTTTACGATTATTATTGGTGCCTACATAAACGCTGGAGATATAATAAAACGTCTACTATGTTCTCGAAGAATCTCAAATGCTTTACTATCAATATTTGTAAACATAGTATTCTAAAAAAAAAAATGTAAAGACAAATGATTTAAAAATGTAGAGAGTCTTAGAATAAAATGCAAAATCAACTTTAATTGTTAGAATTTAATATCGTTAAATATCTCTATGAAATATTTAAGTGCGAAAATGTTTATGGTTTTTAATTTCTCTTCTAATGAGATTCTGATAATATAATATTAAAACATTTATCTTTTAAATTAAAGTAAATACAAGGATTAAAATTGAGTTAAAGCAAGTTATATAGATAATTCTTAAACTCCTTATTATGATAACGATTTAAGAGGCAAAGTAAACAATGATATTATGTCTGAATTCTACTAAAACTTAAGGACAAAGAACTGTTCGCGGGAGATATAAGGGGAAGTTTAATAGCTACAACTCAGAATGTAAAGTATAATGTTTTACTTTGCGTGGAGTTTAAGATGAATACCAGTGAAGGAAATATAACTAGTTCTGTAAAAAGTTTCACGGTGAAATATATGCTTAATTTCGTACAAAATGCAGTTTTGCCTAACGTTTTCGCTATTAAGTAGATGTTTTCTACGACTTTGTTCATGGAAAATATAATATTACCGTTGATACTGTTTCCTACAATTAATATAAATCACAGAGCCTTTTCTGGTACAGATAAAACGACTAATTTTATTCAAATAAATCTTGTGAAGAATCAAAATATATCTGAATAGATTAGTATATAATATTATTAACTTTGACGTATTATTATAATGTCTTATGTTACTTCTTTTATATGCAAAATTTCTTCTTGGGCGTGGAAATAGTTTCTTAATTAAAAATCATGAAAATAAATAAGAAAATTGATGCAATAAAAAAAGTCAGTGAAAATAACTTAACCGTCTTAAGCCAAGCAGCGGTGTCACTTTGATAAATTGTCAATTTTGTTAACATTGCTGAAATGTAAACACAACAGTCAAATCCGTTACAACAAACAGAAAAATAAATCAACAAATATACCAAAAATTATGAGTTGAAAACTGGTAAATATACGGAGTATGAAACATACGAATTCAATGGGGTATGGAGAGAAAAACTGTTATAATACTTGGCACCGTACCCATTGCGTCATGCCAGGAACTGCAACTGGGGCACATAAACCCAAGGAAGGTGGATGTATGTTAGCCACCATTCTTACGGATATACAGGGTGTTACAAAACAAAGTGATTAAACTTTGTCTCGTAGCAAAAGAACGCTACGCCGATAAAGCGATGCATGCCAATTTTTTTATAAAATTTGGCATGAAGCTAACTGGGATCCTGATTTAACACATAGGCTAGCTTTAACTCTGCAACCGCAGGAAACAGCTTATAGTGATAAGAATTAAAAAGTATAATAATAATAGAGTGAACAAGTAAATTGTAACCTTTTACATTGCTAGTTATAGATTTGACCTTCATTTAATATTTCGTTTATTTTTTTCGGGAACAATTTTAAGCTTGAACCTAAAATGGCTGGGTTCCAATTTTTGTAATATGAAAGTAAAGGAGTACAAGGTAGTCGGGAGGATTCCGAAATTATTGTAATAACGTGTATGAAAAGGGTTGAGAATGTACGTAATGGACGAAGGTATGTTTGGAATTTGGATCGCAGAAAATATCGTAACATGGCGCAATAGGCTAGTTGCCTTTAAGAATGAAAAAATAAAAAATACCTAAATATATAGTTTTTCATTACGTTAAATTACGATAACAATTGATAATTTCAATTTTAAAGTTGCCCTTTTTTAATCTTTATATCACGTGATCCGAAACGCTGTCCGCCAAGATGAGAGTCTGTGACGTCACTAAATTGAAAACAAACAACGACGAAGGTAGTTCATATATTTATTTAAACCTTTATTTAAAAAAAGGGCTTTTGCCATGCAAGGCATGTAAGCCCAAGTTCATATTTTGCCATTAAAAAATACAAAAAATTTTAAAGTTTTTTTTATGACGAAGTTATTTTGAGGAAATAAAGTAATCACTGAAAAGTGGCTGGCTATGCCTGGTATGGCTATAGTGCAGCCGTTGCGCGCGCCATGCGCTATTACCTGATGAGCATCGGGCTGATTGTGCCGCTG
>JAOTAV010047691.1:0-16789 GCA_026546445.1 Cyclargus thomasi
TTTTTAGTTTGTTTTGTACTATTTTAGTTTTTTCCTTTGGAAGTCGGTTTAAATTTTTTGTTAAAAAATAATAATTGCAGAATAAAACTGTTTCTAACTTATATATTGTCATGATGATACTCTGCATGACTAGTTTTAAATCAGTTTAGTTTTACAACGTTCACATTAACTAGACCCTGGCCCTTGATAAATTAAAAAAAAAAACTAAATATCCAAAAACTGCAACAGAAGACTACCTCAAATATCGATGCTTGTATCGGTCATAGTTGACTAGTTTTCTGTTGTTGTTTTTGGACATTTTGTTGTTTTTTTTTTAATTTATTTATCAAGGTCAAGGGTCTAGTGAATGTGAACGTTGTAAAACTAAACTGATTCAAAACTAGTCATGCAGCATATCATCATGACAATATATAAGTTAGAAACAGTTTTATTCTGCAAAAATGGGTGTAATTACCCGTCGCAACGCAAGCCTTCAAAGCAGTCAATAGAAACGTCCTCAAAGAAAGTTTTCCATCGAAACCTTTTACAAAATAACCTTTATTCGACACACACTACATCTTGTTTGAAAAATTCGAGATCCGAAGCTAATACTCGTTGGAGTACTCTCGTCTGAAGCCTCGGCCGGTATTATATTACTTAGCGTCTCCTCTCAAGTATCGAAATGCTAGACGGATATTTGGCGGATCGGAAGTTACAAGTAGCGAGTATATTTAGGGTTCAGTTGCTTTGAACTGATTTAAGGGTTTGTTTTAAGTTTTGAGGTATGTTATAAACCTTTTTGTGTAACATAATTATGCGGCAGTGATTTAAGGCCCTTTTACATGCATACGGTCGCCAAACGATCGACGAGCGGTGTTGCATCAAAGTTCATGTGTAAGCTCTGTACAAGTCCATCTATATTATGTAAGCGTGGGCGACACGGTTACCGCACGATCGGCATGCCATATGAAAGCTCATTGGTTACTACTTTACACGGCACGACGACTGTGTGTATATGACTTATATTCACACTCCCTAGCTACAAAGCAAATAAGCAATTGGCTTAGAGCTTATCTTTGTCTGTGGATCTTTTTAACCACAGCACAAAGATTGTGAGACGTGGATTGTGTGTGTGAGTTTTACTAGTAAGTGGCCAAACTAAAATATATGTTTGGAGATATTTTGTCAACGTTTTGTGCGTATTACGTCAGCTGAAACAAATCACACGTTTGCCTGACTAAGCATAACAACTCGATCGGTCGGAAGATTTGGTCGCCATCCATATTTTCACAGACTAAATAAAAGCTAAAAACCAAGACGACCTTATTTGAATATCCTTACCTGTTGGTTAACGTTGACGATGATCTGGACGAGAGGGCTGGAAGCAGCGGGAGCAGCTGGGGAGTCAGCGACGACGGCGGGGGCGGGGGAGATCACTTCAGCGGGGAGGGGAATGGCTACTGCTTCCTGGAAGCGAAATCTTGTAATTAGAATTTATTAGAGATGTATTTACCCCAGGTTCAGAAGTCCGGGGCGGCCCAGGGGCAGCTGGCGGCTTGGCCCGATAATAATGGGGCGGAAAGCTACAAGAGCCCGAAGCCCGCAATCTTAAGTACGCCCTTGGTTACAAAATAACTTTTCCTTGGCTCTACCGGTCTTAATCAAATATATGAGTATTTTGTAGATACGAGAA
The DNA here is from genome assembly GCA_026546445.1 of Cyclargus thomasi. Lineage (NCBI taxonomy): Eukaryota > Metazoa > Arthropoda > Insecta > Lepidoptera > Lycaenidae > Cyclargus > Cyclargus thomasi. Next base: position 1,673 of record JAOTAV010047691.1, read on the forward strand.
TCGGCTCTTGTTTTTTATACACCTAAATATAAAGTGTTTTTCCAATTATTCTCAGTAGTATCATACCCCAAGGGTTGTATGAAGTGGCCACATCAGCTAGAATTTTATAAGCATTTCATCAACTTACGACTTGCTGTCCAGACCACAGGGCGGCCATGATCTCGTTGAGAGCGGTCTCCAGGTAAGGTATAAGCGCGGGGTTGGTGGAGGGGTCCTCCAGGGCGGCGGTGATCTCCCCAAGGGTCCATGTGGGGGCGGCGGCGGACAGCGCCAAGATGGCGGCGAATACGGCGAAGAATTTCATGGTTGGTTATCTGTGGGGGAGATATGGCAGGTAGTGAATGTCATGCTGCCAGCAGTAACCCATTATCATAACCCTAGATTTTGATAGCTTTCACTCGTGTGGAATTAGAAAATCGCGTAAGAACACGGATATTTTGGAGACATGATGTTATTCCAAACCAAGACCAAAAGTAGCCTATGTTACTCTCAATTATTACGACTAAGTCTATGTCAAAAATCAAATCAATTGGTTGCTTCGTTGTAACGCGAAGGAAGGACTAACAAATATTTTTCCATCATGTCCTTCGTAGAGGTTTACACTATGTGTACGTGTGTAGAGGTTTACACTATGTGTATGTGTCTGTCTAACTTTCTAACAAATAAAGTGTTTTCTTTTTAAAATTAGCTTTTTTAGACAATTTTAACGATCATCTTTTGAGCCGTTTAAAAGTTGTAAGGGAGTATTGTAACCAAATGTTTCCAAATATACCCACTTTAAGTCGAGAGGTTTTATAGTTTTTAATTTATTTTTTAGTTTCCTTTGCGGTTAGAGAGCTTCCCGATACGATGAACACAATCTTGAGTAATTTATGTGTTACTTACCGAACTCTGTTGAGTCTATGCCTGGGTTCCCGAAAACCAAAGAATTTATACTTCAACTCCAATCAATTTTTTACAGACGCATCATAATTTGATAACTTTTTTAATCAAATTTTAGATACTACGTATATAGATATTGAAATTTAATACGAGATGATCATTGATAGTTTGTCGTTTACATTTATTACTAGATTTTGCTCGCAGCTTTGCTCGCGTAGATTTCCTATCATCGCATAAAACACAAATACTATTTGCATAGATGACGCCCGCGACTTAGTTACGCTATCGGTTCAGCGGTTTGGGCGTGAAGAGGACAGGCAGATAGACAGACAGACTAACAGGCAGACAGACAGGCACTTTCGCTTATTTCGTAACAGACAGACAGACATCGCTTTTATAATATTAGTATGGATATGGATTGTATGGATATTGAAGTATGGAAGAATTAATGGATTGAGGGGGCGAATAAAGCAAAAAATAAAAGATTGTCCATCTCTCTTCACACTTACGACCGTCATTCATATGCCAGGTGAAATAGAAAGACGCGGAATCACCGCGAAAACAGTTTTTCTTAATAACTCGATAACTATACAAAAATTAAAAAAAAAACCGCTTCTACAGAAACTCGGTAGCAGAATTTTGTATTGTGTGTTAAATACTGAGTCCGTCGAATGCGCCGTTTTGCGAAACGAAGAAATATGCGTTAAAATTAGAGGCATTATTGTGATTTTTTATATCGAGAAAATTTTAAGCTATCGTGTTTTCGATACTACAGAAGCTCACAAATATAATGTCGTATCTATGTTTAAAAAAATGAAATGATTCGTTGCTTGTTATATCAAGTATAAAACGGAATTATGCAATAGTCAATGTTGCTTTTATCGCCCTCTTAATTCCAAGCAATTACGGACGAGGACACCCTTCGAGCTTATTCGTATGTACTTTAATCTATATGCTCAGTGGCGACTGGGCTGACGAAATGCATGCCTGCGACCCAAGAGGGCCCCGGTCCAAGAGGTCGCGGCTCAGAAAATATACCTTTTTACTTTTTAAGTACATACTACATACGGTATCAAAAGAATAGGCCATACAGAAAGAAGGCTTTAGTCCCATAAACATTCACAACATCCCTAGTTGACATTTTTTCAGGAACTTCAATTTAAATATATTAAATATATAATATACAACTTTTTTTAAATGTACAATTAGAGAAACTGAAACTGATACATATCGTGGATCTAAGTAGTTTGGTCGGGTTATGTCATACTCAGCCGACAGATCGTGGCTTACATGGAATAGACATATTCCGGCCAAACGACGTAGGTCCGTCAACTGGCTCTCTTCCAATTTCCCCCATCATGCATAAATAGTGGACAATACAATACAATGAAAGTGGGCCTCCGGTAAATACACTCGATGAAACAGCGCAACGCTGTTTCACGCCGGTTTTCTGTAAGGCCATGGTATTTGATATATGTCTTTTAATATCGTTTTAGCCGGTGCCACGGTCGATCGCCCAGTCTTGTAGTTCAAATTCTCTGTAGTATAAAAAATCCTCGTCATCGTCAGTCAAAAATAAAACCTAATCTTTAATATCTTTACAATGCTTTACTACCTAATGCTTATTTGTGGTGATTACGATTAATATTTTTATGTTCATTTACTGATTATTTTTTATAGTTCTATTGTTGAAATCATCAAGCTACCTCGTGTTAGTAAGTAGCTAATAATGGTAACACTTTGAAAGAAATAGCAGTGTTTTTAACATAGTAAACATTTTGTGGCATAAAGGGGTTTATCATCGAGTCAGAAGGGCTGTAAGGCCCTAAGATCATTTTATCGCGCCCCGGGCTCATCAGCCATAGGAGCCCGGGGCCGGATCTTAAGGAGAAACACCAGCGGCTAGAGAAATGAGAAATAGGTAATTGTAATATCTATTGCTGTCTCTAACCACAAGCAGGGGAGGCCGCGGAGTGCGATAAAGACAACAGCATCTTGGATCGAAAAAACCCTACACAGGAAATCAACAATTCGTTGTCACCTGACTCCTTTTCCAAAACATTATCGATTTAAGCTTTTTTCATAAAAAATAAAAAGAAAGGACTCAGCTGTGTTCCAATTTTTTCCTTTTTTTTATATAATCTAGCCAAATTAGTTATCGTATGTTTGAACGCAGCAAAAAATCTGGCCATTTCTTTCATTTTTTTTTTAATTTTGTTTAAAAAACATAGGGTTATGCTAATAGTGGTCATTAATATTTATTAAAAATATATAACTCTACCAGCATAAACGGATAAACTTTATAAACCGAAAGCTGGTAGCAATTTTTGAGTAGGTATTTGAGGCAAGCTTAAACCTTGTAATGTATCATATCCTATTACACCCCAAAAAAAGACAAGTTCTGATAAATTAATACAATCAGGCGTTACTTTGCGGAAATCCATAGCTTTAATCTCAAATACGTGTTGAGGTTCTCGACCCGAATTTGAGGTTCTCAATCCGTATTTTTACTCACAGGTTGAGGTAGGTTTCGCGGAATATTGCTAAAAATCTTAATTTGCTAAACAGAAAGTTTTGATAGATGTTCATTCACCATTTAACTTATTCTTCCATATAGGAGGTATAAAAATACACATTTTGTTGTTATTAATTTTATATTTCTTATATACAATATCACACTTAGAAGCTAACATTTTATGCTTTATAGAATAACACAAAATATATTTAATTAATATTTATATATCATAATAAATGTAACTTATTTTTGTAGATCTTTCTTATTCTTTCGTGTCTTTAGGATAATATGGCCACCTGCAAACAAAACATTTGTAAGAAAAAGTAGTCAAATAATCACTTTTGCCCACGGCTTCCCTCGCGTTAAGAGGTATGTTCATACAAACTTTTTTTAGCAGCAAAAACAATGGATAGACGAACAAAGAAGTAACAAATAATTCTTTTTCTCTGTCAGTGCCTTATATGGATTGGCCTAAGCCTTAACATTAACTGTAATCAATATTCATAACTTTGGAGTCGGTACCAGCTTTTACAATTTCTTGGATTCTTGACATTAAAGTTACGCTAAATTAGCTGGTACAGCACTTGTAAATTACACACAACTTTTATTCGTGTAGTAGTGACGCGGGCCGCGGCAGGCCTTGTCCGGGTAAACAAGGCTTACCCACACATAGAGGTTCGCGCACAACTTAGTCGAACTATAACTTACATGTCTCTCAAGTCTCGGCGGCGGAGACGGCTAGCAAGTTCTTGTACGATCCGGCGACGGACCGCGCCGCCAGCAGCAGCACGTCACGTCGCGACACGCCGCAGCACGCCTCCTGCCACTGTGTGTGCGGCACCTGGATTACACAATAACTAGCATAGACCTGAGGCTTTGCCGGCATGGAAATCATTTATCCCACGGAAGATTGGAATAAATAGTATCATATTTTTTAAAAACGGATTAGTACTTTTTGAGTTTATTTTACAAACATACAAAAATACACATTTTTTGTATGTTTGTGTACTTGTACTTTCCTTTTTATTGTTTGTGTGAGATGTGAGATTTGTTTCATAACAATAACATACACAACATTTTAATTCACACTAACGCAATTAGCAGAACAAAGCATTAACCCGGTTTAGAGCGTTTTCACATTATCCGATCTGGTATCGTTGTCGGGCGCCGATAGCCGACACCCGATATACGACAGCGTGCAGGTATCGACTGCGATATTCGATATCGGGCCAGATAATGTAAAAGACAAATGCATATTTCATACATTTAATTTATTACGATATCGAATTTGCACCCGACGTTAGCATCTGTTACACACCTGAAGACTATCAGCCATGATGGAGCCTATCGTGGCGCTGTATCCGGTCTGCGCGTGCGCATAGTCGGGGGGCGTGGCGGCGCGCGCGGCGGCGGCGGCGGCGGCCGGCAGCGGCGTCGCCTGCGACACCAACTGCAGCTCGATGCCAAGCGACGGCTGCGACAGCAGTAGAAGCGACTGCTCGAACCATCTGGAAGTTAAAAATATTATTTACCTTATTATTATTATTAATATTACAGCTGCTTTGAAAATCGCGTAAAAATACGAATTACTCTTGAGAAACATGTTTTTCAAAGCTGATGATGTTTTAGAAACAAAGAAACCTAAGTTACTATCCATCCTTTTACTCGAATGGCTATATTCTTAACCTTGTGTAGATTTTTTTATAATGTACATTTTTATAAGAATTTATAAATAAATATTCCCATGCCTAAAATCAAGTGGATTAGTTAATTATTTATGACGTCAAGAAAGAACAAATAAACAAGGAAATAAGCACACAGACCCACTTTGGGAAAGAGTCTGTCTGTGGTTCATATTATTAGTATGGATGTTAGAGGTGGTTTGTTTGAATGTTTATGCGTCAATTAGTGTGCCAAAAGTCATATCTAGAACTAGTGTTGGTACAATTTTATTTTAAATTCTCAATATTTTTGGGACTGAAGGACGCTTTTCGTATCAAGTCTGTCATCGTGTAGATTTGTTATCGAGCATATTTAAACGAAAAGAGCGGATTTTTTTTCCGAAAGGAATCCGCCCAAAGCCGCTCTGATTGGTCGGAAGTATCGGGAGTACGAACACACAGGTCTCTTATTGGTGCGTATTCTTTGAGTGCGAGAGTTAGTTCGTTGGCGGTTAATTTATCAGTGCCAAAACACTGAACATTTCGGACACGGATGGCACACATTACTGCTCGATGAGATTTTAGAGCGATATAGCGCCTGTGTAGTATAAATCCTTAAGGTTTAAACGTCAGTTCTATGAAAGTGAAGACTTGCATCAAGTACCTATACCTCCTTTCCTATCCCTACTCCCGTACTTCATTTACTTCTTCTTTTATTCATTTATATGGCGCTTCGGCTACAACCATGGCCAGTGTCAAGTAGAGGCGGGAAACTAATTTTCTTGTTCCAATAATTTTAGCAACATCACATAAATTTCGTCAAGTCTCAAGTCTAGTCAGAGTAAAGATAAAACGTCAATACAGTCAGAGTCAAGTCAGTTCATTTAGTAAAGCGGTAGAAGGAAGGAAAAAAAACCTTTACCTTTCTCTGACTTCTTTTATGATATTTAGGGGGCAAGCGAGCAGACGGGTCACCCGATGAAAAACAACCGCCGTCACCCATGGACACTCACAACATCCGAAGAGTCTCAAGTGTGTTGCCGGTCTTTATGAGGAAATAGGTCTTTAGGGGATTAAGGAATTTGGGCCACCGGTAAACTCGATCACTGAACAAAATACAGCACAACGCCGTCACACGCCAGCTTTCTGGTATCACTCCGGTCAAGCCGGCCCATTCGTGCCGAAGCATGGCTTTCCCACGGCAAAATGCAGAGTACCTGTCAGTAACCGCCTCCTGTATGTAGCTCTCGACTGCAACGACGGGCACGTTGTTATGTATATCCGCGCGGACGGACCGCAGGTACGCCACGCGTTGTTTTGCCGCAGCGTACGCGGCCGCGTAGCCGACTGGTTGGGCCGCCGTCACATCGCTCTGAGCCTCGTATCCTCTGAAATGTATACTATAGCTTCACCACAACCTCTGTACTAGCAGGGGATCCCAATTTTGGACTCGAGCGCGTCAGATTAAGCTATTGAAGGCTTTCTACATGTCTCTGATTATAATGGAATAAAAAATCAGATTTCTCAGTTAGCTAGGTTCTGAAAAATCTATTTGTCATTAAAACCGGGGGAGATGGAAGGCGTTAAAAATACGCCAAAAAACACTTTCACATAAAAAACTGACGATTTAAGTGTAAGTTAAGCCTATACTAACATAGAACAACAAAGCCTCATATTTTCTTAACCAAATTTTTTAGATATTTTATATCTCATTAAGCTATATCATCAAATCGGTCCAGTTGCTTGGAAGAAGTTCAGTGCCAAACACACGCACACAAGAAATATGTATTGGGTAAAAATGTCATCCTATTTTGAGACTTCCATGTTCTGATTCTCAAGAATGATAATAGCAAGAAAGTTGAAATTTTCACTTTTTCACATAAAGTTCTACTAATTTACCTGATTTGAAAATAAGAAGGTGCTTTTCGATTTTTTATAGGTACATACATAACAGTTGCTTTTCCAAACACAGTCTGAAATGCTTCTCGCACAGGTGATATCTTCACATCCTTGTCAGATGCCACTACCACTAGTAAGTCCCCACCTGATCCTGAAAACAGATCCTGAGCTAAAAGAAGATGACTTGCTGGATCATTCTTTTGTTCTTTGACTTTTGGCAATTTGCAAAAAGAAAATTAATTGTACACAACAAAAGATGTTCAAAATGGCTCTCTGAGCTGTTATCTATATATTATATATAGATAGCATTTGAAGCCCCATATATATATATGTATAACAGTATTTCAAAATATAAATATTTAATTTTCTTTTTATTATGACCCCCTTTTTATTCTTTTAAAACCAACAATATCTAGAAACAGTTTCTCGGTTTGTTCTTACTTAAATACTCTTTCATCTGAGGATCCAGGGTGGTTATCATAGAGTCCACTGAGGACTTGGCCTTTTCAACCACCTGCTGCAAGATACCACCAGTAGACACGGCACCCTTCACCCATGTAAGAAGACCACTCCCAGGCATTATGTCACCTGGAACATGTTAAAAAAATTAGACACATTGAAATTATGTATAGGGTCAAATAGGAAATCCTTTTTGGAATTCCGTTAAAAATATTTTTATCAAAACTGTTATTAATTACAATAGAAAGTTAATTTAAAATGTTTTAACAAAACAGTTCTAAAAGAAAAAAAGGAAAATAACTTATTACTATCTGAATATTTTTAATTAAAAACTAGATTTAACATGGTATGGATTTACTACTAAAAGTTACCAAGCTATCTAAGACTTACCAATTTTGTCAGTTTCTGGTGTAACTGGTAAGGAGGCTGTAGATAGTGTCTCCTGAGAGTCTTCTGGAGATCTCAGTGGCATTGTTGGTTCTCCTTTAGATAATGGAATTGCTGGGCTGGAATGGAAGAAGTGCAATAGTCATGTGAAAATCATTTATCATTTTAAGCCACACTTAACAACAATCATGATCAAATTTAATATTTAAACCAAATACCTAAAATTTTCTGGAGTCTGAGGAGATTGTTCCATGGGTTCAGGTGCTGGCAGTTCTACATCTTTTGCTTGTACAATCTGTTGGTCTGCTGCAGAACTTGAATGCTGAAATTCATATTACAAAAAATAAACCTTAATTATTTACTCAAACTTCATTTACTTTTTATTTTGTTCATAACACAGGTATCGGTATTAAAAAGTGAAATAAATAGAGTACATGAATTAAAGGAACGTACTTCAACATTTTGTGTACTTGGCGCTGGGACACTTGTAACAAAATTTGGAAGCTGCGTCGGCGGAGCTACATTCGATAACAGGTTTCCACTAGTAACTACAACTGGTGCCGCTGGAATCTTGTTTTTCTTTTCTGTATTATTCATTTTACTGTTTTATTGATTCATTCGTTTTAATTTAGTATGGATTTTGCAAGTAGCACACCAACAAATTCAGATTTTTTTATCTTGTTTTGACTTTTGACATTTGTTTGTTGACAAATTTTGACAGCAACAGTGTGTTGACGTGTCTACCACACTTTTTTTATCTAGTAACAAGTACTTTAGATGTGAGCCATTTTCAATAAATATATTCGATAAACAATCGATTGAATTTAATAACATTCAATCGATTTGTTTACTGTTTAACATCTTTGGATTATCTTTATCCCGAGTAAAAAAAATAGACTGAAAACAATTGCAATAAACAATACCGTCATAATCATTTTAAGAGGTAAAATGTGTGGTCAGTGGCCTTATATTATTTCGGCTATGTTTTGAGCCTTCAATAAAAAAGTATCAATGTCAATTGCACGTCACTCTCATTTGTCAAACGTCAAATTTTGCATCTGAATTTCTCGGTCATCGTTTCAGAAAGTTATCTTGTTTTTTACAATTGAATAGATTGTTAAACTCGTAAAACCGATATAGTGCAGATATTTAGCATTTGTGCATCAATTAACTATGTCGGAAAACACAGAAGCTCCGTTTAGTGCTGTCGAAATCAATAATGAAAACAGGGATGATGAAGATCTATTCGCTTCAGCGGTACAGGTATCATATAAGAATCACTTTAAATGCTATTGTATACGTTGAACGAGCGAACAATTATTAGGGGCGTCAACGACCCTCGTGTTGACGCCCCTTACAAATAATATATACATATAAACCGTTGTACATGTACATTATCTACACAAATTACATTATTAGAAACGTTTATTCCAGTAACTAACAAATTAAGCCGCCTAACCGGTCTAATCGACATACAAAAGGCGAACTAATTATTTAGCATTGTGTATCTTCTATCAATGTTAATTTTTGTAACAAAGATTTAGTTTTTCATACTAAAATTTTTAATATGTCCTTATTTTGAGAAATATACTTATTTTAAAATTTTCTACTGATTTGTAGCAGGATACTGAATACTAACAAGAAAAAAATATTTAAAACAATTTTGTTACCTAAATATGCATAAACATTCTAAAAATTAATGTTTTATGTTCAAAGTGAACAAAACAGGAGAAAAGGAGCTTGAATTTTAACACATTGGTATTGTAAAAGTTTATAACTTAACAATACAACAAATTGTATTGTTGACTTACAATCTTTTACTTTCATTACATTCACTATTATATTATCTACTCAATTCTAGATTTGTAATGCAATGGAAAAGTTTTTAAAGTTAAATATACAATAAAAAGTATTAAAACACATAATATAACTATCATAATTGCTTTACTAGACAGTCACACTGTTGTAATAAAATAACTTTTAGTAACTATCTTTTGTAGGTTGTCTTCAAAAGGTCAGGTTATCTTAACCTAGATGTTATTCTAGACTCTATTCAACAAAATAAACAATTTAAAAAACAGTTTGTCCATGACTGACTTGTGGAACAATAGAATATTTTAGATAATAACAATATCTTTTATTGACTATAATAGTGTTTATCTTGTGTGCAGTAACAGTGAAAATATACTTTCAAAATGTTTAGTCCTATAGAACATGACTGTACATCTCTAGCTTTTAATAAATTACATCCAATATTTGTATGTTTTAGTCTTTTTAACTTTGGATTCACACAGTGGAACCTAGTTAAGTTAAAGTCAGAAAAACACAAATTCTTAAGTTCTGGTGGAAATGAAACATATTCATTTTGAAGATATAGAGATTTTCAAGCTACTAGTTTTTAGGTTATTGGGATTCTATTGTATTAGATTTCATCATGACCTCTAGTTAAAATAATTGGGTACATTGAATTTACAACAGAGTTAACTTTAATATTCTATTTTTAAAACATATATAATAGAGGTCTGTGAGTAATATGAAATTTTTGGCTTAATAAAGTTTGAAGGTAGATACAGAAAGTATAGGTTATGCATCAAGTTGCCCACCAGGCAGAAATGGTGAAGATATTTACTATTCAAAATAGATTAGATACACATATTTTTGAATGTCAAAGATATTATGCCTACTGCTGGTTTGGGAACTTACCTAAGCCGGAGGTAGATAGCATAGTTTAGGGTAGATAGACACAGTACTGTAAATGGTAGTAATTAGTCTGTATTTGAATCTGCTGGCCACAGAAAAAAAAATCTGTTTAATATTGATTCACAGGAAGTCAGCCTCGATCCTGATGTGAACGGAGTAAGAGAGACTCTAGAGAATACTAACATTGGTGAGATATCAACATCCGATATAGGCAGTCCCATCATGGAGGAGGTATGTGAAATTTAAAACTATATAATTAAATTAAAAAAAAAATTAATAACATGTATATAATAAGGGACCAACTCTAAAGTATGTCAATGTATAGATAGGAGGAGGGGTTGATGAAGTCTTACTTGGGTGGGACGAGGTGCTGAGGGGATCTATGTTTTGTAGGTAACATTACAAATTAATAAAATATGTGATCTCGAAATTTTAAAGTTTCATCTATTCCGTGTAAAATTGACGTCACACTAGGGACGGTCTCTCAAATGTGACCACCTGTGATAAGGAGGGATCTAAAAGCCATAAAAGTTAACCAAAGCCAAAAAAACTAACATACTTTATGGATAATCCTTAATATACTACAGTACAGAGACAAGATCATGTTGAGTTTTAAATTACATATTTTGATCATATTCCATTTCATTGTCTGACAAGAACTGTTGTATCTGCACAGTTAGTTGTAATAATTTATAAATTGTTATAAAGTTTTGTTTATTTTCCAGATTGCAACAGAGAGAGCTAATAATATAATAATCACGGTTACTGAACCTCAAAAGGTCGGTGAAGGCATGATGAGTTCTTACGTTGCGTACCGAGTTCTAACCAAGACAAATATGCCGATATTTAGCAAACAAGAGTTTGCTGTTCTCCGACGTTTCAGCGATTTCCTCGGGCTGCATGAGAAACTGACGGAGAAATATTTACGCTCCGGTCGGATCATACCGCCAGCACCAGAAAAGAGTATTGTGGGTCAGTTGTTATTGATAATTATTACTACACAACTAGTGCAATCGTATTTCCGTTTAATCCCAATCACAATATCGTCGTTATAAACGATATACTTTTTTTTTTATATTTGCTTTGCTTGTTACGTTTTACGCTTTACGCTTTAGTTGTTACGTTAAGCGGGGACACGGCGCGACGCCGGATTCGATCAATGTTGACTCGCGAGTTGCGTCACATCGCGTTTCTAGAAACAGTGAAACAAACATGTTCGCCCGCTAAAAGCACCTACTCGACTACACGATCCACAATGCACTGAGTTCGGACACACCGTAGTGTAATATGGAACAGGAAGTAAGTTTCCTATGTTTTTTTATATACGAGAGACGCCCACCAGGTGCGCAGGGCCCTGTGTATCGTGTAGTCGAATAAGCGCTAATGCCAAATCTTATACTTTATTATTTGGGTAATTGACATTTCGTTTTTGTTAGGCACAACGAAGCTGAAGATGACGTCAACGCCATCCACCGAGACGGCGAACGGATCCAACATGGCGGCGAACGTGCAGTCACAGTTCGTGGAGCGGCGGCGCGCGGCGCTCGAGCGGTTCCTCAACCGAGTGGCGCAACACCCCGTGCTGTGTATAGATCCCGACTTCCGCAAGTTCCTCGAGTCCGGTGAGTTGCTGCAACTGTTGTAACATGTTGCGGATCCAACATGGCGGTGAACGTGCACTTTCAGTCGTTTATAGATTATAAATGTTCAGTAATAGTGCACATTATTTTTTTTAATGGATTCTCCAACCCTACTGATACTGAAGCCCTAAGGAATTTGGCTGGAGGGCTTAATAGAGATGTCGACAAGGTCAAAAATTCTCTAAATTCTAAAATTAAATTAAGATATTATGATGGTATAAAACTTTTAATACAACTTCATTACTTCATATTTTTGTAATATTTATTTACCATTCGATATTGTTTTTTATGAAACCACTTTCATGAACGCAATATTTAACATAATTATCTAACACAGACTTCCCGCGGTGCGTACAAACTACCTAGAGGTGACGTCATAACTAGGTGTCGTTTTGTATCGAGCGTTTTAGACGGGTCAATTTTATGTCATATTTAAAATGTCATATCTTCGACATAATTTAAGCTATCGGCGTAATTTTTCATCGATATTTCTATCTTTGGGACGTCATTAATTACAAATAATAAAAAAATATATATTCAACTAGCCTATTCTCTGACTAACCCATAGACACTGAGCTGCCTAAAGCAACTAGCACGTCGGCGCTGAGCGGCGCGGGCATGATGAGACTGTTGAACAAAGTGGGAGAAACCGTCAACAAGATCACATACAAAATGGACGAGTCTGATCCCGTGAGTATCACATTTTTGAGACCAGTAGATCAAATTCATGATTTTGCACTCCTCTCCCCCTTTGTCTCGTTCTGACACCCCCTTTCCTAGAGTGACGTGATTTTGCATTTTTCACCAACTAATAATTGAAACCACTACAATATTTGAAATTTTTAGGATGAAAATCAAATTTGCTATTTAATGTCACTAAAGTACTTGTTTTTTATTAATTCTTGTCTATGATGTCACGAAACATGTTTATTTTTTCGTGACAGCAAAACAAATGTCTTTGTGATTTGTATAGGCTCCAGTGATGTAAGTTTTCCCACTTAGGCTTATGACAAACACTTACTTACGATCTTTTGATCATTAATTATCTATTTTAGCCGATGTAAACATCGTCATCGTCGGATATAATTTCAAAAAGTGACAATTTGTATTCCGTCTACCGCTGAGTCATTCTTTTTTGGCCACTGTACGCACAGACACCCCGCCAAATGTAAGATTCGAGTAACGTACAAAAGAAAAACCTATCGTTTTTAATAAAAACAATGATTACAATTTTAACTAACAACTCTTTAAAAAAATTTACAGTGGTTCGAGGAGCGCATATCGCGCGTCGAGTCTCTGGAGGCAGGGCTGCGTCGTATGTGCGGCGCGTGCGAGGCGCTGGCGGGCGAGAGGCGCGAGCTTGCCGCCAGGGGACACGACGCAGCGCGCGCGTTAGCCGCTGCAGCCGCTGCGGATCCGCACGCACCTTTATCCAGAGCTTTGTCGCATTTATCTGATCTACACGAAAAGGTGAATTGCTATGAAAATCGTAGGAACGATGCCATCTTATAAATAGGCACGTGCTAGCTGTCGCAGCCGCTGCAGATCCACAATCACCTTTATCCAGAGCTCTATCTGTTCTACATATAAAGGCAAATTGTTATAAAGATCTTTTGAAGGAAATGACGTGTCATCTTATAAATGAGAGTTGTTTATGTAAAATGGACGATAGGGGACACGACCGCGTGTTTTAGCCGCAGTGCTCTGAGCTCTGTCACATTTGGGCATACAAGGATCATAGGAAGGAAATGTCGTGCCATATTGTAAAGTTTCTCTTACCAATTTACATCTCTCCAATATTAATAACAAAGTACAGCGGTCTAAGAAATAACGCGAGAACCGTGGTCAAAATGACAAGTAACTAAAGTCTACTTACGATTTTTTTTGTTTTTTTGCAGATAGAGAACTTAAGGAATGAACAATCAAACACAGATTTCTATGTGCTGACTGAACACATAAAAGACAACCTGGGTCTCATCGGAGCTATCAAGGATGTATTTCACGAGAGAGTTAAGGTAAATTGTTTTGCTTATGTTGTTTGGCCGGGTGGAAATGGTTTCTCCTACGGGAGCATTTAGTCGGAATAAAAATTATCCACTGACCATTTTTTATGATATTTAGGGGGCAAGCGATCAGACGGGTTACCTGATAGAAAGCAACTACTGTCGTCCATGGACACTTGCGACATCCGAAGTGTCGCAAGTGGGTTGCCGGCCTTTATGAGGGAATAGGGATAGGGGATAAGGGAAGTTGGCCACCTGAAACTCACTCTCTGAACAAAACGCAGCACATCAATGCCACTTTACGTCAGTTTTTCTGTGAGGCCGTCATATCACTCCAGTCAATTATATTCCTCTCCAGCCTATTCGTGCCGAGGTATGGCTCTTCGGTAAAAGTCTCCTTATAACCTCTCCTAAGTCTACTTATAAACCTTATTGCCAACCAAACATATCAACTTTCGCGTCATCATACCGGCCGTCAACGTCGACGGCAGTAGCACTTGAGACTAAATTCCAAGATGGGTCATAATTTTTAAGTTGGCCGACTATTATAAATGAAGAAATGCTATTATACGCTACGACGTATTATACGTTGTTCGTATGTTAAGCAAGTTAAAACAGAGAATTTTAATATTTATTGTTTGTAAACAGTACCGACTTAAAACTTTACTACCAAATTATATCGTAGGATATGTCTAGCAATCAGATATTTGACAATTTTTGCAAAAGTAGGTCAATTTATTTCTAACATAGCCACTTTTCAGTGATTATTTTATGTCTTCATCAATTTGAGGACCTCGCTAAACAGTCATAAAACAACTTTTAAATTTATGTAATTTTGAATGCCGTGAAAATGCTGTTCGCCATGATGGAATTTATGTAACGTCACTTATCGCTAAAGAAATAACTACTTTTATTTTTACTTTTCTTTTCATTACGTTCATTAAATTCAAAAGATGTTTTAAAAAGCAATC
>JAOTAV010047702.1:0-42587 GCA_026546445.1 Cyclargus thomasi
AAACTGCATAATGACCCTAAGTTGTTGTATACATCAGTTTATCAGAAAGTCACATTTATATTGAGATGTCTTGATAGAAAACAAGGAATAATTTTAACTAAAACTAGTTATAGAGTTGCCAACATTTCTTTAACAATAAAAAGATTATCGAGCAGTAATTTAACACTAATAAATTAATATAATTAGTATGTATTGTTCTAAATACATTTTTTAAGTTTAAAGGTTTAAAGTAAAAAATATAATATTTAACTGATAAATGGTAAAGTTAGCAACCCTAGCACTTTACAGACATGTTCGTTTTGTAATCTTATATAACATGGCATTATTATGTGATTATATAGCAAATCCAAATTTCCCTTTCAGCTTAGCAACAAATATATATGTATGTATATCCAAAATTACAATATAACATTGAGTTTTATTGTTACGAAACTGTTAAAGGAGGACTGGACAAAAGGACCAATAACGACGTGACTTACATCATTAGAAAGGTATTTCATTATACTACAATAGTTAGTATGAGAGCTCATTTCAAATCACTGCGTAAAAAAAGTTATGGCTCTACGAAATACAAAAAACAGGAAAGATTTGTTATTTTTGTATTTTACAAAGATTTATATTTTGTTTCGAAAGAACTCGAAAACTACTGATCTGATTAAAAAAAATATTTTACTATTAGAATGCCACATTATCACTAGGTGACATATACTAAACCATTTTCACACAGTGATTTAAAATGAGCTTCCATAATAACTATTGTAGTATATTCAAATTCTATTTTATTGGTCTTTGGACCAGCGTCCATACATTTTTACCAATCTTCCTTAAACAAAAAAATTTAAAAAAACTTGACTACACTTTTGTGTCGGTCTGTGCTATATTCAATGTTACAATATTTTTATTGTAACATTGAATATGGCACAGACCGACTACAGTACAGATGTACTGTAGTCGGTCTGTAGCAAGATTGCTTATCGTACCACTACGCACTACTCACTAGTCACTAGACATTTTTTTTAACTTTCTTTTTTCTTTTCTTTTTATGGCGCTACGGCTTTATAACCATGGCCAGTGTCGAGTAAAGGCGGGAAAACAATTTTGTTGGTAATTTCTGAGAACAAATCTAACCTCAAAGGGTGCCAATAATATATGAAATGAAATAAAGTTTTAAAAACAATGATACAGAATTATGTTCATCATTAAATATTTTTAAATTTCTTAGTTAAGTACAGCATTTAACATCTAAAAATTATTTTTAATAAAAACTTTTGAACAACTTGCAACCAGACCACTGGAGTAAATAAAATAAATAAAAAAAAAACAAGAAAAAGAAGATGCTATCAGCTAAAAATATTTACCTATGATTTATGAATAAGTATCCGGTATAATATCAATCATCAGCGTGCCACTGAAAGGGATAGGGATAGTCATTTAGAAAATTAAGGTTACAAGAATTATAAAATTTAAAAAATTACCCTAGTGTTTCATTTAAACTAGTTAGTCTCCGCAAATACTCTAGTATTTCATCTTAATATAAAATTATATACAACGTTGCTAAAAATTATTGGTACAAGGAAAATTACTGGTTTCCCGCCTTTACTTGACACTGGCCATGGCTAAAGCCGAAGCGCCATATAAATAATTAAATATTTAAGAGTGGCACCATAAATAAAAGTAAAAAGGTACTAGTGGTACTAGTTACTACTAAAGTTTCATAGATTACTACGTACTACTAAAAAGTTTTTAGTAGTACCTTACCTTTTATTTAAGTACCTTTCATTTATGTTTATGACTAAAGTGGCACGCTCACAGAATAAAGTATACCGGGTACTTATTTAAAGATTTTTCCAGTTGTAAACGAATTCATAAATACCCTTTATTTGTGTTCTTAGTATATACACTTAAAAATGGAATCGCAAGATGTGGTGGATTCTAATAATTGTAACGATGCAAAAGAACGCTTAATGTAAGTTAATTTTCTGTACATCTTTGTATAAAACTTGCTTAAAAGATATATTTCTATATATTTATTACTTTAGTTTATTATTAATAATTATGTAAACTGTTGAATATTTATATATATATTTAAATTTCTACAACATCTAATATTCTTAGTTTAGAAGTATTTGACTCCTGGGTGAATCCAAAAGAATGAAAAACGCCTATAATATTGTGATCACATAATCCCCAAAACATATTTTTTAAATATTTTATTATATTACTTTACATAGATTTCCTCAGTTATAACATTAATATGAATTCTTTTTTAGGTCTCAAGAGGCTGGTACTATTAACAACTACACAGAACTAGAAGACCATGTCATGAATAACTTTCAAAAACTAAATTTACCTAATGTAAACACACCTGAAAAAATAGTTATCTGTCTGGATGTTTGTTACGATGATCCAAACTCAATGTACCGTTTGGGTGATGGTTCTACATATACACTTATAGATATGCTTAAAAGGGTTCTAGATTTTTTCATCCACTCTAAGAATGCCATCAACAAAAAGACTGAATTTGCATTACTAGTACTGAAAGATGCTGAATCTTATTTTGTGCAAGACTTTACTAATCACACAAAAGATATAATAAATGCAATAGACCTGATAAAAAGTGAAGAGAGTACAAAAGATAATTTTGACTTACAAGGAATATTTGAAACAGTATCAGAGAAAATTGAAATACCGGCTTATAATGAAGGGAAATGTCTAGAACCACCACCATATGTTGTGCGAATGCTAATGCTGTATGCAAGATCAAATTGTCTTCCTATAATAAATGTAAAAGATCAATATTATGAGAGTCTGCGGAAGAACCCTTATTTGTATATTGATATTTTATTTGCACATGAGGAAAATTGTGCTCTGTATAAATGTGAAGAGGTTTATGATGCATTGCAAGATTTGGACAATGGGTATTCCTATGTTTTTGAGGTGTCAAGAAATGCCACCAAAATTCATGACTGTGTTGCCAAATTACTTGCACATCCCTTACAAAGGCCATTGCAAAAAAATACTGATTATTCTTTTCCTTACAAATACTAATTTCATGTGTTATAAATTGTTATTTGAATACTAAAATGTATTTTGTTCTATAGTCTATAGTATAAACTCTAACAAATAAAATATTTAATTATACTCTATTAATAATGAACATATAATAGGTAATAAAAGAAATAAGTCTAGGTCTGATATTTTTATTTGGCTTTTCAACAGTTTTGATTTATACAAAAACTTCTAAGTATGTATATAATTGTGTTTTATCAATTTTAAAAACTTGCATACTAATATTATGTTGATACAGATGAATGATTTTTATATAATGTAATATGTATAATATAATGATTTTAATTTACTCTACAAAATGTCCATCAGCTGCCAACCTATTTAATAAAATACAGATAATTACTGCAACGGTTCGCCCTATTCTGATAAACATTTTATAAATAATCCGACACAGCCAACTTTA
Source organism: Cyclargus thomasi (assembly GCA_026546445.1). Taxonomy (NCBI): domain Eukaryota; kingdom Metazoa; phylum Arthropoda; class Insecta; order Lepidoptera; family Lycaenidae; genus Cyclargus; species Cyclargus thomasi. Next base: position 3,473 of record JAOTAV010047702.1, read on the forward strand.
TAATTCTTTACTAACATCATGTTGTCTTACAATTATATGCAAAATCAAAATTATTTGCCTCAAATTGTGTTATCAACACAACTGTTTACATTAAATATGTGTGCTATTGCAACCAGTTAATAATACAAATTTAGCCAGTACAGTTATTGCACACATTGTAATTTTGATACGTTTTTTAATCATACTTTATTTAATTTACAATCTAGTTTTACCACTTACTGATAAGTGCTGGTTAGTCTATCCACAACTTTTTTGACAGCTGTTGGATCTGTCAAAAAAAGTTGACAAAAGACTATCAGAAACTTTATAAGCAGTTTACTGATAAAGTTTCAGACTTTCCACAACTTTTTTGATAGGTTCTCCATACAACATCTGTCAAATAAGTGGTGAAACAGACCCTAAATCTTGTAAATTTGATTTAAGAATTGTCTCATAATTAAAATTTAGTTTATAAGTTAAAGTGGACAAGATATTTTTGATGTCCAACCATAACTTTTTTGGTAAAAATACAGGATTTTTTGTTAATAAAGCTTTAATGAAATCGGAAGACCAATCTTGTTTTAGGTAGATATGTTTCCTACACTTTAGATAATCCAAGAGTGTTGTATTCGAAATATTTTTATATATCGATTATAAACAAATACTTAAATAAGCATAAAAAGCTTTACACTAACTTTTATTGAAAACTAGTTGAACATAAAAACAAAACTAGAACTATGTATACATTTAGGTAAAAATATAAACGCAACTTGTATAAATCATAAAAAATAAATTATTTACAACATTAAGATTCCAAATTAGAAAATTTATATCATTAATCCTTGAAATGCACTTTATATATCAATAGAAAGCTTATTTTTATTGTATGTGTACTTTCATATTTTATGACCATGTTTTATTCTGTAGTCAATTTATTATTTTGTATTGTAATGCTTTATAACGTCACATACTATTTTTAGATATTATGTCAAAAGCAAACTTATAATATAGTATCACGCACCAAATGTTAAAAAAATTACTGCAACACGGTTGCATTTGAGATGTGTAAATTCTGATGTTGGCATAAACATCTATTTGTTCAAGAGTGAAGCAGTGTACATTCTGATTGCTTTACAACTTTACATATTTAAGGTAAGTTGGGTACTTTTAACTTCCCAGAGAAAGCCATTACATGTTGAAGGCTTTATGAATTTTGTTGGATAAAATACAATGACAAAGTAGTAGTAGTAGTTTATGACAACCTTAGTTATGAGTCATGACTTCCATGGTAAACAAAAAAACATAGTCTATGTAACATTATCAGTCTCAACACTTCAATATTTAATTCAGCATTACAGTGCAGCTATCCCACTGATAGTGATCGACAACCGACAAAGACACTATTGTTATAAATTCCGCCAATGTGACCAAATAAAACTAAACAATTTTTAGGACCAGTAATTTTCTCAATAATAATATATGTTAACGTGTCTGTTAAGTTTAGTGATAACACAAACTACATAATAACACTGGAATGACAACTTTCGTGATGAAATGTAATTTCTCAATATACAGACTTAAATTAAATGTACACGAAAAATAACATGTCTTATACATAACAATATCAAGAATAGGATTTATGCCCAAATAATATTAATTTTACACGAGCATTTAATCACCAATTATCAATACAATACTGAGCCACAGTTACACATTAATATTAAATACGGTATTAAAGCCATTTAATATTTACAATAAAGCCAGTATGCCAAAAATAAATTATAGCAGTCATCACAATATCGATTTTTTTTACAGCAAAAGCTGTAATTGCAAGGAAGATGAGACTAGATCAAACATAAATGTTATGATAACTGATTGGTTTTACAAATAAACTTGCTTTAAAAATGAACTCTCACAGATTTACATGTTTTTGATGACTTGTTTTATAGATCCAATGTTTGATAGTGTATTGATTCTATTATTTTCTTGTCAAAAGCTGTCAGTCCCATTTCAAAGGAACCATAGTATGCTAATAACAATGTGGTAAATAAAGTTTTGTGATGTTTTATGTTTCGAGAGTAAATAGCCACTTCATTAACTTATTAAAACTGAATGTTTGCATATTTATAAATCATAAAAGACGGCTAAAAAAAAATGTGTAATGTTCTTATTCCCTCACTGTTAACCTTAAGAGTATTAATTGTTCAGTCTCATAACAAAATTGAACGGAGAGAGAGAATACTATGAATTCTAATTGTATATTTAACACTTACAATAACTTTGTAAATTACTCTAGGCCTAAATTCGTAAGAGATGACTATGTTTGCCATTTATGGAACTTACTACAATATCTCTCTATTTCTCTGAAGTAGCACAGTCATGTGCTTATTAATTTATATTATCTAGGTTTAATTAATGCTCCATAAAACGGCTAGTTTTATGTTATAAATTAGGATAACATACCACATTAATTTTTATATACTCAAGAAACTTTAGAATCATCGCGAAGGCCAGCTCTCGAAAATCATCTTCTGTTGAATATATGGAAATTATTTCATCAGAGTTTTTATGTAGGATGTTCTGTGTGTCTACTTATCATAATGTAATGAATAAATAAATAGTTATTATTAGGGCGTATCTTCTAAATTGTGAAATATTAAGGAGCTATTATTATACAATTTACGTGAAATGTATATTATATTTTTTAATTAATGTGCGTTTATAGTGTCTGTATTATTTGAAATCAAAATAATTTTATATCTTGTCCCAATTTTGCTTTGCGATTAGACATTGTGTTGTACTGATAACATAGAGGTGCACTGCATTATTTATTTCGAAGTCGATTTAAAAGAAGTCCACGGGCAGCCGTCGTAATATAAAGATTTGGCCAAAATGAGAAAATCGATGTATAGCATTTTTCGAATACGTCAGGAACGCGGAGAATATATGCTCAGCACATTCACTCCTACATTAAATAAGCGTTCTAATATTCGACGACATATTATAAATTTTGAAAGTTCACCAATCGTCGTCCTTTAGGTATTCACTAAATTCGTGACGGCACGACATGACACGCCCGATCGTCGGCCACGATTAGTCGGAAGGTGGCCTTCGAAGTATTGCTCCGTCGAGGTGGAGACTGCGTTATGTGCGGTCGTGCGAGTCAGCAGCGGCGTAGTCAGAGCAGGCAGGCGGCGAACAGCGCCATGGCGCGTCAGGGCGGCGGTGCGCGCTCGGGTAGCGCCGGCGCCGCTTCGTCTGCGCCCGCACCGCCGCCGCGCGCCCGCATCGCGTATGCGTACGTACGGTACCGCTTGATCTGTTGAAGTTCACATGATAAGTTATTAGCAGTTATCTAATTTGGCGTGGTTGGTAGACACATATTATGTAGTCACCAACAAACGTTAAATATTTTACGTTTATAAAATGTACATTATATCTAACTGTACCGTTTCGATAATATATATCGTCTTTTTTACTCCCAAGAGTCTAGTATACTTTACCTCATGCATCAAGTAGTGCTCTCTGTCTCGCTGCGAATCGCGCGCCTGTCGCAGCGCCGCAAGCTCCTCTTCCAGCCGCGCAGCGCGTTCTTCGTGTTCCGCCAATTGTTCTCGCTGTAATCATTTTGAAATTTTAGAAATGCAGAAAAAAAATGAAAATCACGAACAAAACCATTAAAGCCACTAAAGCTCTGATTAAGAAAATAATGCCTTGCTACTATTACACGCAATAATAATAATTTATTTATTTCTCACCACATAACATTTTACTACAGTTACATATTAATAGATTTAATACATAGATATATTACAACAGCATTTGTCCTAGATAGTGTGAGAGACTGGAGCCTAAACTAGGCATAGCCTGTATTTCAGGACACCAAGCCTCTATCCCAGAACATGAAGCTTTTAGGTAATATGTCTATAATATATTCAATAAAATAAAGTGCACTTAAATGAAAAATATCACACTATACAGCTTACCATAGACAGCTTGGTATGCGTACAAGGCAAAAGCGGTCGTTGGAACTTGCGCTGCGAGCCGACCGCGCCCGCTAGAGGCGGTGCCGAGTATGCCCCGCACACGAAGTTTATCGTCTCCACCCACGAACATAGCTCCTTTGAATCACTGTTTAAAAAGGTTATTTATTGTTAATCTCAACAATACTGGGTGCTTTATTTGACAAAAATATTTTCGCGAGTGCAACAGATCATAATTAATATAGGATAAAAAATATTTTAGATTCATAAAAAAAACAAAGACTGGAATAACTACCTTGTTTGAAATAAATATTCTGCTTGATCGGCGGTCTGTAATCTGAAAACATGTTGTTTTTTTGTGTAGTCAGTTGCCTTTGTTGCTAAAGCGTGATGTATTCTGCAAGTAAAAAGAGAAAATAAATCATAAACACGAATAAAAGTAAAATAATAAACAAAGATTGCAAAAATCTGGCAATAGGCAAAACACCATTGTACCATTAAGGCAATTGAAACATAGCCAGTTGATGGACCTACGTCAAGTGGTCCGCAATTTCACACCACTACGTCAAGTCGTGAACTGTTGGCTGTGTTTGATATAACACGACCCATTTATTTAGATTCGCGATCTGGCTCTGTTTCAACATCCCTGATTGTGCAAATACATATAACTTTACCTAATGGCATTGTGTAGGTTATCAGACATTTGGCTGCGTCTAAACCCATGTTCATCTTTGTGTAAGTACAAAATTAAATCACGCAGCGTGCAGTAAAACATTTTCCAACCTCGTCTTCCGAATGGTGCTAAAATTGAAATATAAATAATTATGTAGTTAACTATGTCATATGGATTTCAGTTATATTTTAAATAGTTTTCACAGGTTTTCACTTATTCTATAACTTACTTTTCTTTCCGTTCACATCATAGCAACATTTTCTCATGACGTAGCCCTTCTTATATTCGACAGCGCGGCTTTGGTCGGGAAGGTCTAGGAACGGGTTGCTGCCAACCGGCGCAGAGTTCCGATTGTCCCCTCCGCCGGGAGTCGTCTCTGTGTCTCTGAAAAAAAAATGCTGATTAAAACCAACACCAAACATTAATAATAATATTCGTAATATAACATTAATATAAACAAATAATATGATCTTAGATTTTTTTCAAACCTTTAAAATATTCTTTTCAAGAGAATTGTCTCTCACGTGAGATTTTTCAAAATGTGAGTTTCTTGCGTAAACGCGTTGGATTGTTTAATTTTTTTATGTTTCAATCAGAAAAAAAGGCGTGGTGATATTTGCCGAGACCCCCCCCCTCTCCAACGTAAGATTAGATGAGATTTGGCTCGACCCCCTCCCCCCCTTAAACACCTCACGTGATTTATGGACCTTACGTAGTTATCTCCATTATTACATTAAGGCCTTATTTGTATATTTTATATGTAATAGCTACAAAAGCATAACTCAAAGTGTTTAATGTAAGTTCAATATTAATCGTAACTGTTATACTTAGCTTACATCTATGGTGTCTACTATGTTTGAGTTTTTTTATTCAGTTTCCATTTGTGAGGACCTGTTATTGGCTACTTAGTATCCATTTGAGTTACTTATTGTACTTATTGATAGCTGTTGGTCTTCCTAATTAAATAAAAATAGATATCTCTTCATTGGAATTGTTTAGATAACTAAGTCACAATAATATTTTTATTCATATGTTTTAAATTTCATGAGAAAAAATGTTTAATCAGCTGACCAGCTCGGCGAATGTCGTTCTCTAGCGCTATGTTATACTAATATATTTTGATCAAATAGAGAATTATACTCTTCTCGACCTGTTTTGTCGGTAAAAATTTTTGGACCTCATAATTTAGACTTCAAAATTAGCTATTTTGTTGTTTTTTCTTTAAACAATTATTACATACATGCATACTGTATAATATGTATAACCGAATATCACGAACCTTTTTCTGATGCAATCGGGTAAAAACCCAGTTTTTTATAAATACCGAAATTACATAATATCGCGCGCGCTAATATTATGTTAGTACACACTTGTATGCAATTAACTGAATATTTGCACTAAGATGGTATGTTATGCTTTAAAATGTGGCATGTCTTTTATCAATAATTTACATTTTTTTAACGACATTAATTTGTTTTTTTTATGCATTTTTCGAATTTTTGAGACTTCTTAAAAACCTATACTAGTAGAGTAGGGAAGTTCCACGTAGTAATATTTATTATGTACTTTATACGTCGAAATATATCATCGTTATTATGTAAGTTTCTTTGTTCGAATGTTTATGCGTCAATTATGACTAAACTACCGTACGGAATTAGTTGAGTTTCGGGATAAACAGACAGGGTAGCTGACTTTAATTATAGTTTACTTTTTTTTTATGTAATGTTTGCGTGGAATAAATCATATTACGCGGGTGAAGCCATAGTTTATGCTAGTCATAATTATCACACTCGAGAGGGTGCAGGTTCAAACTCCGGAGGAGGCGTGTACCAATGAGACATTTTCCGATCTCAAGTACATTGCTGTGGGAGAGCCATGCTATTATACCACGGCTTCACCTTAAACTGTCGTAAAACGTCGTTCTGCTGTGTTTCGTTCAGTAAGTGTGTTTACCGGTGGCCCAACTTCCCTAATCCACCTATACCTATTCCCTTATAAACGGCCGGTGACACGCGACTCTTCGGATGTCACGAGTGTCCATGTACGACGGCAGTTGCTTTCCATCAGGTAACCCGTCTGCTCGCTTGCCCCCTAAATATCATAAAAAAAAGATATCTCACAGCGCCCACTGCAGCGGCTGTGTGCGTATCGCGTGGTAGAGGTGTTTAAGCGTGTCTCGAGGGAAGTTGTCACCGTCGTTGAGGTCGGCGAGGTTGTCTATGAACTCCGCGCACGACATCCGCCGGAACGACCCGCCACACCCGTGCAGGTCCGTGTTCAGCAACATTATAGCGCACGTCAGCGTGTGCACCGCGTCTGGAACAGTCCAAAGTTAATGTACGCGTCCAGGGGACGGGCAAAAAGTTTGTAAAGGTTGGTTAATACATAGGAGCTGATGTTCCCTAAAATGACACATTTTTACTTCATAACTCGCCTACATGCAATATAGTTGGATGATGTTGACATAACTTTGCTAGGATGTTTTGTTACTTAAGGCAAGTAAATAAAGCGTTTGTTACTTCTTCTGAATGATAACTGTAAGGAGATGTCATTTTGTGAATGCATTATCTCCAGGAAATAACCAGGATCCTATTGAGATTGTGGATTAAATTGGTACATAATTTGTGCTTCTGAGTACATTTAGCCCAGCGCACCAGTGTAGATTCGTATCTGGCATTTGTTAAAAATAACGTTGTCTGTCTCGTTCTTTGCAGTAAACGTAAGAGATGATATTATATTTTGATCAATAAGCAATAAGGCTAATAAAACACTTAATTTCAAGATGGCGTTATTACCTTGCGAATTAAACGATCCCGGGTTACAGTCTAGATACCGACGTGAGAAGTGAACCAACACCCGCTCTCGCTCCTGAGTCTCGCCGCTAAGCGCGAACCGAGCGAGGAACTGACGTAGCGCCTCGTCCAGCGTCGTGCCGCCGAACTCGAAGTGACGCACGTATTCCTCCGCCACGGCTCGGGAGAATTCGTTGCTGGAATTATAAAATATAACGTGTTTGTTAACTGGTACACATGGTGCTGGGTTCAAACCTGGGTGAAGGTGCATTCCAATAATACATTTTCTAATCTCAAGTACATTATACGGGTGCTCGTTGCCGTGGAAGATCCGTGTTTCGGCACGAATTTGCCGACCATAGATATAACGACCTCACAGAAAACTGGCGTGAAACGAATTTCAATGCGTCCAGTGAGTGAGTTTACCGGCTTCCCTACACCCTTACCCTATCCCTTTTCCTATTCCTTCAAAACCGGCAACGCACTTGCAACGTTCCTGATGTTACAAATGTTCAAGGACGACGCTAGTCGCTTTGCATTAGGTGACTCGTCCGCTAGCTTGCCCGCTAATTCTCATTTAAAAAAAAACAGTCACACCGCTTTTATGCGACGTGACAATCGCACTCCATTTCTATACAGCTGATGTTTGTAAAACGTCAAAGTCACGTCAGTTTTTGGAAGTGAAGGGTTACGTCGTGTCGTGTCGCATCAGTGCGGTTTCATCTTTACAGCAGTAAGATTAGAACTGTTAAAATTGTTAGCTGACGTTTTTGAAACATTTCTAAAAACTTACTTTTTGCTCAAATGTCTCGAAACATCAGACTTTTTGAATCCGTCGAGGTGGTACAGTCTCTTCGCCAGTCGTTCCGCTGACGGGATGTCTACGGCTTTGGGACTGTAGTGGAATGAGTGCAGTGAGTCGGCGTCCGAGCCCTCGTCAGAACCGCCGCCGTCGGACGCGCTACACAGCTCCTGAATAAAAAGCATAGTTTTAAATAAACTGTTTTATTGTTTGTGTGTGTGTACTTTATCGCTTTATGTAATTTTTTTGGTTGTTATAATTGTTGTGGAATATCTTATCGCGCCAAATAAATGTTTTCATTTATTTAAATTCGTCGTCGTCGTTAACGTCGATTACAAAATAGAAGTATCTATATCAATTATTGTTTTGTGTGGTCAACTTATATCTTGTGCGTGAGTTTGTCACGAACTCTACCCAAAAAACTGTACTGATTTTGATGAAATATGTACAAGGGGACTTAGGGATGGTTTAGATTATCACCTGATAGCCTTGGTGTTCCGGTGAGTTGTGTCCGTTTTCTTTTCCGTTCTGTGTGTAGTTGGTATTGTTGTTAACGGTGTCGTTTGTATTCACGTTTTGTTTCTCCGGTCCCTTAACTTGTATTACTATCCTGTAGTCTTTGCTGTGATCGCCGTTTAGGGTGACGTCACTGCCGTGCTCAGTTGAGTACGTAGAGTTGGACTTAACGCGTTTATGGCAGGGTTCGGACACTAGGATCGTGGAATCGGAGTCGGACGGGTCGGACAACTCCATTCGAGGACACTCTCGACCCGTATCGAACATGTCGTCTTGGTCTTGGAAGTCGGGACTAGAAATATTTGACACTGCTTCGGATAGACTCATATCACCTGGAAGATAAAACTTTTGTTTTAAATTATGTATGATGAAAAGACATTAACGTATTTTTGACAAGGTGCTAGCTCATATTAAGACACAGAATTTTTTTTTACTATACAACTCCTAAAAACGTGAATGTTCTATATTCGGAGATTCTACATTCATACTGTATATTTAAATGTTACATTAAATTGATATTATCTTCTCCTATCACAGGATCTTCTCCTATCACAATATATTTACCCTAATAAATTATACTAAATACTAGATATTGCCCGCGACTCCGTCCGCGTGGTATGTCGACTCCGACTATGTATCAGAGACGGTACTCTGAAAATGTATTTTCCATGTTTTCCTGCTTTTGTCTTGAAATTTTTTTGCTATAAACCTTACGGAGACCGTTCTAACGACTATAAAACCGTGTAAATAGGTTCGTGCGTTCTGAAGTTATAGCGACGGGAGGGAAAAACCGACTTATTATTATATAATAAAGGAATGACGTACCGTTCAGCGTGCGATGATGTAAGTGAGCGTGCGGCGCGCGCTGCGGCGACAGCGCCGACCACGACGCTGACGTCGGCGACGCGGGCGATGACGACCTGCCCATTTCATACTGTGTTACTTACACAATAAGCTTACAAACTACTGAATGTGTATTCATATATGTACAAGAGTAAGTGATAATAATTAAGGGTGTGTATGTGTTTCTTCTATATAGTGTTCACGTGTGTGAAAGTATTCATGTCGCTAGGGCCCTGGTCATACAAATCATGTTTTTTTTATAATTATTTACAGATGATAAAAACAATGTAAACAATTAAGTAAGTAAATATTTACCGTTGTGACATGCCGTCCGATATGGAGGTAGAGTTGGAAGTGGCCGCGGAGCCGTTACACTGCGACACGGGCGCGTTGTACGTCCACACGATCCTAAAATATAATTCCGACTATTATAGCCGACATTGCCGACAGTGCCCGCAACTTCGTTGCGCAAAAATTTGTATATCACGCAGGGAACCTTTCCTTTTTTCCGGGATAAAAAGTATCCTATATGTTGCCCAGACCTAATAGCTTTTATACAAAAAAAGATTTATTCAAATGCATCCAGTAGTTCCTGAGATTAGCGCGTACAAACAGACAACTTTTCTTTTGTCGATATGTGTTCTATTACTGTTCCTTAGTACCCCTACATTGATTAGTTTGTAAAAATATTAAATGTACAGACTCTCCAATTTTACTGTTTAATTATATGTATAGATTTAGAAAGTTTATTCTCACTAAGTCAATAAATAGGATTTAATTTTCGCTGGATGCATACGGGCAATAACGCTTGGCACGATTGACGCGAGAGATGACGACTGCTATCTGTCCATGTCGTGTCTTGCATAACGAGAGATAAGGGGTGCCCTACCTATAATCGTCAGAGTCGAGGCCGAGTATATTAAACCAAGTTCATAAAAAACCTAGTGTATGTGCACCGGCTCACAGACACATAAATCAAAATCTAAGCGGTCTTATCAGTGTGCCGTAAGCCTCGACCAACGACTAAGTGTGCGTGCAGCTGCGCTACACAACTGAGCGCAGTCCACTTCGATAAAAACGAACTATACTCTAGGCGAGGCGGATGTCGAGCAGCGTGTTTGAGAGAGATAGAAAGATCTACCTGTCCTTTTCGTCGGAGTCGGTGCTGGGTCCAGGCGTGGCGGAGTCTGGTCGGGCGTCGAGTAGCGTGTTGAGCGATGACGTCACGTCCTCCTCCATGTCCACCGCTACCGCACTCAGAGAAGACTCCTTCTGTAACTGATACCACGTGATGGATACCAACATACAACACTTACTGATTATCACATACTCCATACACATCCTTATTAAAAGGTTAGCAAATATTTGCCTGTTTCAAAAGTTTGACTCATTTATGTATTTAAAAAAGTAAGCTAATGCTTTAAAACTTTGTAGTAGGAAAAAATCAATGTCTTACTTGCAAGTGGTCCTCGGAGCGCGACGTACGCACGACGTGTTGCGTGCGTGTCGACATCTCCGCTGCGGGCACGTTGCACGCCGGCGACGCGGGTTGGGAGTTAAACCTATAAAAATATTAATTTAGTTTTCACTTTAAAAATTGTATAAATATTTAAATTTGTCTTGAAATATAATATATTTTAATATTAGTTTTATTAATGTTTATATCGATTCTACGAAAAAAGCTTCTTGTCACTCAGGCTCTGTAAAGCAAAAAACTGCGTACATAAAGCGTACCAAGTAGCTAAAATAAACCCTAACTCACAATTTACTAGGATCTCCGACTAGGCCCGTGTCTGGCGAAGAGTTGTGTCTTTGCGACAGCTCCACACGGTTGGCGAGGCGATTTTCACTCGGCGAAGCGGGCGTCGAGTTATATCTAGACATTTAACAACATTAAAAATTTTGCCTAACTGTAAAACGAAGATAAATAGCGATTTTTTTTATATACTACATACACAAATTATATATTGTGAGTTTGTGTCGGGTGTACCGGTACATAAGCACAATCAGCTAACGTTAGTTACACCCCCGTATATATAGTATAGTATACATATATACGGTACGGTATAGAGGTGTAAGCGTGTAGCGCCTAGGCACTCATTCAAAGAAATCTTATAGTTCAACTCGGCAAGTCGTGCACGCGGCTCTAAGTGTGTGAATACACAACTTTCATTCGTTAGGCAGTTTCGCGGCAGGCGTCGTACAAGTAAAAAAGGTTTACCCACACATAAGCCCGCGTGCACAACTGTATTGTTCATACACAACACAAACCTGTGAAAGTGTGTTCTGTGTGTGGGTGCGTGGTGGTTGTGATGCGGGTGCTCGACCCGGGACAGATTGAGGATGAGGTCGCCGGTCATCATGTACGCCTCGAACTTGGGCTGGGTGGCGCGCGGCCGAATAGACCTGTCCTCGCCCAATAGCGCCTCGCAGCTCTCGCCCGAACGCCCACCCGACCCGTTGCTCGACGAGTTGGTCGACGAGTTCGAGTTGCTAGACGGAAGCGAGCTCGCTCTGAAAGTTAACAATTACCGTGGATACAAAAAATGGTATTTTATAGCAACTAAGACGCTCAACAACATTTTATAGACCTATTTCACACACAGTTAACACAAATCTAATTACACTTCTTAAGCAAGGGTCCTTAACTAACTCTCCTTCTGGCGCAGTAAAGTTAAATTTTAGTTGTTTAGCAGACTGGAAACGTATTTCTTTCAATAGATGTTCTTTCTCATAAGTGGATTCTTGATTGGAGAGCACGAACTGGACGGGGAAGAATGACCTACATATAGGTCAGAAGGTATCGGAAATAAGGTCACAGTCAGTCTGCGTGTCCAGTCTATAAGTTATTGAGAGTAATCTATGAAGCAAGGCTCGGTTTCGTCGAAGGAAATAAGGTGTCACCAAAATATAAGTCTTCATAAACAGTATACCTATAAGTGAGTAATAATTACTTATTTTAAAATATATCTTTTTATTACCCCTCTAGAGTGGCTAAAAGAATAACCAAAAACGCTGTTAGACAAACTCCATTGCAAAAACAGACCATGCTGAAATTCGATAACCGCAGTTAATGTTGTACATTGAGAGTTAGAGAAATTTCGAAGACTAAAATGATTTAACGCCTTCGATTCTTTTTCTGAGCGATTAAACTTTACAAGTTTTTAAGTTTCCATAACCACTACACTACTAGCTCTTCTCGCCTCAAAATTGAAAAGTTAAAACTAGGCCTAGCTTTAAACTTTTAAATCTTGGATCAGCGTCTAAGTTAGACATAAAGACCCCGCTTAATTTTACTGAGCATGGTGAAAAAACAATTTTCTGCAAATTCCTCGTAAATAATAAAAAAAATATTTAAAAATTTCTTTTTATGTTGTGCTAACTCAAATAAAAGTACTATCAAATACAAAGTAAACAGTCTTGACCATCGATCGTAATAGAATATAATGAAGACATTCTTCAGCCAGGGGAGGCATAAATTGAAGTGACGACGTTCCTAATAGTTATTTCGACATGGTCGATGGACAAATTTATTACACCACCCCCGTGCGGGGTGTCTACGGCGCATATGGCATCGGCTTATCGCTATCGGATATCAGCTGTCAAACGATAGGAGGGTCGGCTTTCAATTACCAAAATAAGGTGGGGCAGCGAGGATACGGAGAAGCCAACTAAAAATACACCACCGATAACCCCCATGCATTACATGCGGTGCCGCTTAATTAAATTAATTTCCCGCTTAATGCAATGTTGGCTTTGTTGACCAGCCCTAACAAAATTGATTGCGGTGCGACGTACGTCTCTGAATAACGAACGATAGACTCCAGAAATATTTGGTATCGGAAGCTGCCCGGAATTTCGTTCGCACAGAAATTCGATTATCTCGAGGGAGTTGCACACTTTACGTGATAAAAACTTATGTTTTATACCCGGCACTCGAAGGCATTATATATCCTTGTTAAATTTCATAAAGTCGTTGCAGGGCTTTAAGAGTGAAGGTAAGAGACAGAGTACAAGTTTTATGACATGAGTAATTAAGTAACTTCAGCTTTGCCTAAAAATAACCAACTATTATGTTTACAATAAATATTGTGCTGATCTAAGTGTAGGCGTTAACAAGGAGAGTACTCACTTATCGTGCTTGACGCGGGGCCCGCTCGTGCGTCGGTCAGCCGCCGCGGACAGATATCGGCGCACGCTCGCTTTGATCTGCGGGTCTGCAACATCAACATAATATTAGATATCAGTCCACCCACTACCAGCACTGTGTAAGGGACTAAGAAATAAAAATTTTAGGACCTATAAATGCAGCCTTCTTACGGTGAAGTATCGAAAAAATTAGGTTATTAATGATATCCTGGGTATAAATTTTTACCTAGCTTAACTGCATAGCTTCACTCTGTATATAGCAAAAAGTAAAGGGTAAAGAATATGTGTTAGCAAATAAACATATTACTCGGTACTGTAATAGCATTAAAAAAATAAACAATATTTATTACAATAATTTTCCAATACGTTAAAGGACATAGAAATCTAAGCAATCATTGCGATTCGATTGGCGGTCGCTGTGTAAATATTCTTTACGAGACTCCAATAATAAAATAAAGCAAGCCGTGATCGGGGTTACTCCGAGTCGGGTCCCAGGAAACACCTATAAAATTACTTCATCTTATTTGTAGCGGCATTATTTCACAAACTCCACTTATACACCGGGGACCACACGAATTTATTACTAGCAGACCGCAACGGCCTGATCGTATGTCATACCCGGTATATCCTACACGAGTAAATACAGATATTTTACTGACTTACCCTTCTTTAATCGAAGTGTGACAGGATCTGAAGACAGTCGCAAACATTTTAATACTGCAACGAAAATTTCTAGTATTGGTTATTGAAGCAGACAAACAACACTCAGAGAAGACGTTAAATGAGCGAAAGTTTTTAATCTCGTGGATAGTTTCAGAAAAACAATGTCACCACAAAACTTGTATATGTAATAATGTAGAGTGTTTTGTAATGAGAAGATTTTAGAGAAGAAATAAGCAGATCCTTTGTGTCGTTTTTCCGTGTCAATTGTTATATTGTTAATATTTATTGTGCACAATAAATGATTAAATAAATAAAATAAATTTTGGTAAATTTGTCCATCTGTATTAAATGTGGTGTAGCTATTACCAATAGAGATCAAAATCAAAGTAACATTTACGAAAATTAAATTGTATTACTGTTTCCCCAACGCGCTACAAAATTGCAACAAAGACTCATTATAAAAGACTTTTACGCATTTGCGTCATGATTGCGTCCAAAATGTAACATAATGGAAACACCTTTTACAGACAAACAGCATTTTACAGCTACAGTAGGGTTGATGATCTACTAGGTGGGTTCAAATTGGAATTGCAGTATTGCGTGCAGAGCCTCGCACAGTTACAACGCGATCATTGAATTAGCGTCAATGCCGACTTTAGGGCACGCGGAACACCGAGCGAATAGTCCCTCCCATTTGTATACCTTAATTGACTGACTATTGACACTTGACACGCCGTTGACTGTACAATTATACATCTACGTGATTGATTGCCCGATTTAATTATCCTCTCGGATCGTCAACACTCCTATGGCATATAAACCGAACGTAGTCATTCTAAAAGCACCGAGTGGAATGACAATAGCCACTGATTGTCTAAAATTATACAAATATTCAAAGACCGAAATAATTTAATGAAAAGAAACTCTGAGAAGGAAATAATTACATTTTGCCGGCGCGGGGCCCTCATTTAGCGCATTTACTGCATTTTCAGTTCCTTGAACGAAGCCTGAAATATGATGTCTTGGACAAGAATAAGTGGGTATAACTACGAAGTATTCTTGGAGCATGCGTTTTATCATTTATTAATCAACGTAATACTTTTTTGCAGATTAAAAAATAAAATGCTTTCAATACTTCTTGATGAAATTTCTAATCGAATTTAGATGATTGGTGTTCCTAAAAGTGCTTTTACGAATATCGCTCCGAAAGGGGAGAAATTTTTACGAGCTTTAGTAATTTATCGTGATCGCATCTAGTATTGCTAAGTCACGTTTGCTAAATCTGCTGTCGAAAGTTGCGGTAAGACAGCATACAGTTAATCTATAAAGGATTTTGAAGTTTTTAGTGTTATTTCTAAATTTTCTCGTTTTTACTCGAGTAATATACAAAACCAATAGTTAAAAAATTGGACAAGTTAGCAAAAGCTTATAAATATAATCTTAGTGAGTTATTTTTTAAACGGGCATTGGCCCACCACACATTCCCACAACTGTATCTCCTGTGTCGCCAGGATTGACAACGTTACCGAATACGAAAACTTTTTTATATGATCTCAGAGAGCCCGAGGGACATGCTACAGCTGTCTTGGTGGGTTAGCGTGATAGTATGTCTGTTCAGTCCCTCACCTTCTCTGGTAGTGAATCGGTTGACGTCAGTCCCGTTGACCTTGAGCAGCACATCCCCCGCTTCCACCTGTAATCAGATAACGGCTCCTTTAAACACAATTTAGGCAACGACGTGCGACGTATGCGAAACAAATTGACTTAAATGGATCTTATGTATAGAATATATTCCTCGATCCTGCCATCTTAATCTTTTTGGCTATAGACTTGCAATGTTGCACCGGATATTCCATGACATGATGCATGCCCATACAAGCACAAAAACAAGTTTTGTTTATTTCAACTTCGAGAATCATCGCTTGCTAATTGACAAATTAACCCAGTTTTGCTGCTGGTCTTAGAATACAAAGTTTTGGTAACATCTAGGTCCTAGGACATGATTAGCTGAGCATTTGGTTGGATGTTGATTAGGAAATTATGTTGGTGTCATGTTGGTCGGTTCATACGGTAACGAGTGGTAATCTGGCATCGCGATAACAAGACACATCACGCGAGCCAGCGGAAGTGATCAAGATCTTAATTTATTCAATATCGCTTGTTTCCTTACACCATGGTGTTAGCTTGCATCATGTACAGCTAACCAGAGCTGTATTATGCCGTAGAGTATACTATATGAACGGTTCCAAGGCAAGAATAAGTATAAAATACTGCACTTTAACCCGTATTGACAAATAAAGAAGGATAATGGAAGTATGCCCTTTTATATTGCCCTAGTATGACGAAGATTCAGAACGTATGTTATGACCAACAATAAAACCTGTAAATATTGATATAATACCTTTTATGTGATGCATAAATGTTTACACACGATATAATGTTGAAAATGTTAATTGACATTCATAGCAAGTTGTGAACTAAACGGAATGGAATCGGAATACCACCCACACATTTATTTCTATAATACCGAATAATTTCCAAACCGTGTAGATTATGTAAATAAGTAAAATACTTAAACCTAAATCAATCTATATTAATAAGCGAGCGGAAAACTTTGTACCCCTTTGTACGAAAGAAGCGTAGATGTAAAAAGCAGAAAATTTCTCCTAGTCATAGCTGTTATGGAGGAGAGTAGAATACCAATAAAATTATTTTAAAATATGCTTTAATCTTGCATATTTTTATTAAATAAACGGACACTAACAATACGCACACTACAATATTTTGAAATGACACGAAAATTATACACGAAATACTCTTTCGTTTATGGTTAAAGTTTGTGATTTTTATTCGCTAAAATTGAATGACCTGGTAACGAGACATTTATGCCAAATTTAAGTCTATGAATGAATTGAGAATAAATTATATTTTTTATAACTCTTCTACATATTGATTTAAATATTTAAGCATATGGTCAAATATCGACCACAAGGCGACCTCTGTTATTATTTATTTAGTCACCTCGGACGACACATCGGCTCCCAGATGCGTAACTGTCTTGCATGGACTATATAATCGGCGATCTATCTCTAGATCAAGTAGAGGGCACACTTGGGAGTCCAGGGAAGGTTTATATTAGGTGAACAGAGATACAAAATTCACAGGGTCATCTAAGTTGGTAATAAATAAAATAAACTTTTTTACTTGATATCAAATAACATTTGAGTGAAATGGACAATGTAGTGGTAGCATTCCGAATGACATCGGAAGCCTAGTCCACTGCTCTATATTCGAGGAATGTGACGGTAAAATACTTGATCCATGACATCGTACAAATCCCTCAGTAGAGGTCTCCATGATATAATAATGCTACAAATTCTACAGAAATTGCTTTTGAGAACGTATGAATGTTTCTGGCAGAGATATCAGATGTAAAACGACAGTTGTAGGTAGCCGTATATATATAAAAAAAAATATATATTTTGTAACTATAGATCCTGGGCCGTGGCCAAGCCAAGTGAAAAACTTACTTTTTAGGCCGAACAACTTTAAAAAGGCAAAACACAATACAAGGTTACAACTCAAGCAGTAACTACCTCTAATGTAATATTTACGTTGTTTCCTAATAGAAGTTCTATCGACTCAAAGCTACATTACATTACTATACTAGTTGGAACCCTAGCTAGAATTTATAGTAAGGTAAGAAAGAAGAAAATAAAATATGATTAAATAAAATTCGCGTTATATTGAAGTAACTGGTTATTCCAGCTTTGTTCGCTAACTGTACTCCTCAACTATTTTATATCATCAAGTTTATTTATAGAATAATAAACCGCTACCGACTCGGAGATCTTTGCTATAAAGCTGACAAAAGTGGACAAATTACTCATAAAATATTTTGTATATAACCCGACATTCCAGCTAATCTATATATTAATACGCGAGCTGAAAACTTTTTTACCCCTTTTTACGAAAGACGCGTAAAATGGATACAAAATTTAGGTAAAAGCATGAAATTTCTCCTAGTTATAGTTGATATGAAGGAGCGTAGATTACTAATATTATTTTAAAATATGCTTCACACTAACAATACACACACTACAATATTTTGAAATGACACGATAATTATAAACGAAATACTTTCGTTTATGGTTGTTATTGGTTTTATGATTTTTATTCACTTAAATTTAATGGCCCTGATATACAGACCTTTATGACAAATTGAATTCTGTGAATGAATTGAGAATAGACTATTATATCTTTATAGCTCCTCTACACGACGGATTTAAATCTATTTTATGGTCGAGTTTCGACCATAGGGCGACCTCAAGTACTTACTTAATAATATTATATCTTACTTAAATGGCGAAGTCGTTAAAATAGCTCTGATAACTTGTTTACTCACAGTCTCATTCACCTGGTCCAGACGCTCTTATCTGTACACAAATTCCACTGCACCAAAAAATTTGAATTCCACTAACTTTAGTACGGTTATATTAAATCGTATTTAACTTCGGAGATCACACATTATTGTAACGAAGGACAAACATAATATCGCAACTTCCTACCGCTATCAATGATTCGCTGGCGGGCACGACTCGGTTTCACCACAAAAACTAGAATTTATTACACCGTAATCCACTTTTTACACCGCGCACCCCGGGACCCGTTTTCGTTGCATCGAAATGTATGAAAATTTAAAAGTTCGGTGTCGCGTGGAGCGCGCGAAGCGAGCGCTCGCCGCCACGGACTCTGTCGACTGTTATCACGGGGTGTAAACTTCTAACGGGGCTTAGGAGATAAATTGAATCGGGCACCGATAAAGGGCCGGAAGTAGAGTTAGGAGAATCGGCCGTGGTACAGGGTACTAAGTGCTTTTGCGTTCCAAGTAATTTCACGTCCGCGCGGCCGACGTGCGGTCGATCCTTTGATGACTTGATTAATCGAATTCAGCACTTTATTGCTTGAGACTCGTCCGCTAACGCGATGAAATCCAGACTAAAAATACTCGGAACGAGTTGTTCTCTCGGACTGGACAAAATTTGGTTCTCCAAATCCGCTACTGCACGTTACAGATATGGTTGAACAGTACCTGGTTAGAGCTGGTTTCTTGTGGTTCTTATTAATTAATATAACATTATCAGTGGACTACTAGACGTGTGTATGTTAATTTTATGATAAAATTTATATATGCGGTACTTTCCATTTACTGTTTAACTATTTTTTCAGACTACATTCGACAAGAATGAATTATTATCATTTGTCTCTATTAAAAAGTTAATTTAACTGTGGAATCGCCAAATTGAGGTCTGTGATTGAACTGAGTATAGATTAAATTTTTATAGCTTCTGTACACGATAGATTTAAATATATTATATAGTGGAATTTCGACCACAGGGTGACCTCTAGTGTTGTGGAAATGCCTCAGAACTAGGCTTATATTTTCATTTTAGTGATTTCATACAAAACAAAAATGTTCCAATATTTTCAAATCTACAATATGAATACATATGAAAACATAAAAATATGAAACAGAAGCCTAGTTCTGAGGTATTTTCACAACATACTACAAAATCATTACTGTAGGACCCGTAATTATCGTCAGCACCTAGCACTTAAGAGCATGATCAGAAATTTTAAGGTGCTGTTTTCATTCAGCATTTCAACATTTTATTGATCATGCCCTTAGTATTAAGCGCTGACTATAACTATGGGCCTAGGTGAAGGTTCAGAGGGTGGAAAACGTTGTAACCCGTTGTATGGAAACCTTTTGGGACACAATCCTCTTAATAATAAAGCTAGTAACTAAACCATAATTTGATTCCAACCTAATAACGCACAAAATTATAGAATGGGGTTTTGTTGTGGTATTACAACTTAGCATCACAGAGCCGTGCAGCGTCACAATTTAACACAGAATTCATTACAATTTGTGTTGCAGCAGCGGTGACAGGGTAATTTATATCCCCGCGTTCATCACGGCCGCACTCACCGCCAACTCGAATGTTATGAATCGGCTTACTCTCTAATCCGACACTTGAACCCGGCCGCGATATATGCAGAGCCCCTGAAACCCACTCAAAATTTGTTTAGCGGTTTAGATTTCATTTGCATGTTACGGGAGTGCAGATAGAATAAATTATTTTTGTCCAATTCAACATATTTATTTTACCTTAGTGGATGTAGAGACAGGATTTTATTTTGTAATACTTATTTCATTTTGCCTTTATCCCGTTACAAATATCTTTCCAGATAAAAAATGTGTAAAGTAACCTACTTGGTCAAGCATTAGAGAGTGCTCGAGAGCGTTCGAACAGAAGTCCTATTACAGGTTTTTTTTATGTAGAGTTGTACGCTGCAGCCTGTAGGCTCAGGAAAAACCTTACAATGTATTGTAAAGATGTTCTTATTAGTTCATGCTTATTTAAAGCCTTGCATTGTTCTTTTAAATAGTTAGCAAAGAAAATTTTCATAAGCAGCCTATAAAAACGAAGGGAGAGGCGAGGACCAAGAATGGGAGAGAAATGATTTTCATTGTTCTGCCTCACGCCGGCAAATGAGGTCATAGTTACTAGTTGAATTATATAACAATGTGCGGGTCTTTTGAATAATAAGAAAAAGCTGTTGCTGCAATGTTAAACTGTTGGTGCAATGAAGTGTTCGCTGACGAATCTGGGTTTAATGATATATATCGTTATGGTTTGGAATGGATTTGTCCATACAAAGCTTATATTTGGGTGCATACATTTTATTCATTTACTATTTTCTTCTTTTTTGTCAATGGAGTTTTAACAAGTTTCAAATTACTTTTACTGTAGCTGTTTCTAATGTCTTGTTTACACCTTAATACGTGTAGGTAAATTTAGTTTAAGTTATAAACTTCATGTAAACACAAGATTTAGTGGCAAGTGGAAAGTCAAATGACTTTAAACGTAGGTAAAAGTTAGCTACCTACTTGTCTACTTAATACGTGTAAACAAAACATTAATAACTTAAAATTAAATTAAAATTTAGTTACCAACTTATCTACTTAATACAGTGTAAACCAGACATTAAGAATTTGAAGTTTAGTTTAGGCATACTCACAATTTCAATATTGGAAACGTCACACGGCAGAGAGGGACAGCCAATCTTGATTAGTTAAACATTGTTAAAATATTTTTATGTTAGGGGGTACTCTACCGTGGATACCGTAATAGTAGGAAGCTGTTTCATACTTAATAAATAATTCGTTATAATTAATTTGTCGAATAATTATCCTGATAGGTGAAAGGTAACATCTACGATCAGTGCATGATAAGTAAGTGCCGGATTCACCATACGGTAGCATAGGATCATTGCCATTAGAATTTGAGACAATCAGATAAATTTATATTCAAAAGCTTTCATAACGAGAAACATTCCATAACTTTATTAAACAGTTGATTGCTTACAATCCTTCGATCAACAACATTAAATTAATTAATTCAAGTCTACGTTTAGGTGTTGGCCTTCCATCTGACAGTTGAAATGTTATAGCCCTTAGTACTGTTAGCCCTGGGCATCCTATAGACGGTCCGGCCCTGGTAACAGTATAAGTGTACACGCGCCATGCCGGGAACAACATTACGAGCGTTCATATATCACGCCTACGGACCAGCGAAGCCTACGCCCTATTAGCTATTAGTGAGCTATCGTTTTGTTTTTATTATTTGCTTCTATTCCCTGCGATACGCCCACCACGTCCTTCATCCTGCGCTTGGACTATGGAAAAGCTGATTATAGGAATTTCAAGCTTGCTAAAGTCCGTATAATTGTGATGGTATGCCAAAGTTCCCATTTTTTTAATTTATCTACTAAAGGACCAGCCATAGAGTACGTCAGAAAAATTTAATGATTTTTAAACCAGTAGCTTTACGAGTAATATAAATGATATAAATCAGATTAAACTGAAAAATGTACACTTTATATATGTAATAAATACTTAATCAATAAATTCTCATTTGAATGTTACACGTCAAACATTTGCATTCAGAAATTTATTTTGTGTAAAATGTCTCGAAAGTTCATTAATGTTGTATTTGTTTGTTTTAGACATTAATTTGTGTAAATTATTTATTTATTATGTAATTATTTATTTCCGAAAATAATACCTGACATTTTTCCTACAGGTTACCAATGTGTAAATGTATTTTTATAAGTGTCTAAGATTTAGAAATGGTCGAGTTTATCGTACATATGAACAGAGGAATAATCTTACAAGTGCAAGAAGATCATTGACTGTTTTAGGCGGTACGAAGTTCGCCGGGTCAGCTAGTTCATAATACAAGACTGCCCCGCTACCTGAATAATAATTTTAAAATATTTACGACAATAATAATGTTTTAAATTAACGTGAGATAACTATATGTACTCACACGTTATAACAACATTGTTACTTGTTACCAACAAAAGTACTTGTGAATTTACCAACTGTAAAAAGTAGGAAAAGTTTTACTATTTTTACACGGGCGCCTGGTTTTCTTTGCATCTTTACTACAATATGAAATAGGTTAAACAATATGAGCTACGAACTAGTTTCTCGTGCCTTATTCAAATCCTAGGATTTATTATGCATTAGCTTATCAACGTGTACTCCGGCCTCGGTAGAAAACTGTAACGAGGAGTTTCTGAACTCTACCAAAAACTAATGTCAGATATTTAAAAAAAATACATAACGCAATAAAATATAAATTTACGATTAACAAACTTACTTCTGTGTGCTTCTGCGGTTGAAATTGAATAAATAGATATGTTATAGAGTCCGATATCAACCACAAAACGTGCCGTAGGTTAAAAAACACTAGCGCTAGTGAAAACCCTAGTATTTTATTTACAAAACGATTATTTTAGGATTTATTTTCCAAAATTATGTTTAACTTTTCCGAAGAAAAACTATATTAAAAGTTAAATTAAACTGATCGTTCCATTGGTCTATTTTATCGTCGAATGTAGCCTTCAAGTTATTGATACAATAAATAGGTATATTTTCCACTAGGAGCGACTGGAAGGAAGCTAGTGTCATTAACTAAATTTCCGGGGACAGGAAAAGGGAAAAATTTCCCACAACAGGGGCGTACTGGTCCTGGAGAGCGCGATCTTAAAATAAATAATGCATTTCAATTGTGTACACGTTGCGAATTTGTGCCCAGTTGTGTCGCCATAAGCACGTTGTCAGAGTTACAAAATAATTTTATAGCTTGGCTTTGCGATGAGATTAAATAACTAAAGGTATTGTTTCTAAAATTAACTTTTAGGGTAACAATCTTTTTATATACGCGTATTGAGAGTGACGCTTTAGATGAAACGGGAACTAGTTAAGTGTCTTGTAGTTAAGCAAGAAAGGATATTCACTATCTAATAAGTCAGTACATTTCGAAATTCTGCAAAACCATTGGCAGTAAGTACATTAGATATAAAACACAGAACCAACAAAAATTTCACCAAAAAATTATTACATTTATAAAATTTTTACGAACATTGCCTACGATATAACGTATTAAAATATCCCAAAGAAGCGGACTTCCTATGACTTTGTACGACAGTAGAATATAGTAACAACGATTATAACTACAGGGTGTTAGGAGCTTTATTTTAACCGCTGACGAGACCCGTGTGCCAATGACATAAGGGTCACACCTATATTATTTAAAAGTTCCATTACCTTCTAGTCACTACTTACCACGTGAGGATATGATCTTAATATGAATAAAATCTAAACAGCGCCTTTAGTGGAAAACCATGATATTATCCGCACTAAATTATTTGATGCCATGAAATTTGCTGTGGTGATAAGACAAAAATGCACACTCAAAAAGTGAGAAATATAGTATCCTCAACTTTATAAAAGCCTTGTATCTGTGTCACACTTTCACACATCGAAAAGATTTAGATGATATATTTTGTTATTATGGAGATTTAGAGAGAGAAGGATGAACGGTTTCCGAGCGATAAACGGATAGAGGCGCAACAGAGAGGAATGTTCTAGTACTATATAGTTTGGACTTTGGGACGATCTCAAGTCCGAGACTCGGGCGACAAGGAACACGTCCCGGCGTCGCGGACGGTCGACAAGTTTCCATTTAAAGCTCGCCCAGTCCCGGGATATTTATAAAGCATTGGAACCGAAAAATAAGTTTTATTGCATTCTACGCCGTTGTCTACTCTAAATGTAGAGTAGATAAACAACTCTGAGAATTTTCTCAGGTTTTTAAAAAAACCTTGTAACTAGACTTTTTGCATTGTATATTTTTGACAATCGCAACATACTACTAAGGGTCTGTCTCACCGCTTACAGATAGTCTATCTCCCACTTTATTTGACAGATGTTTTATGAAGAATCTGTCAAAAAAGTTGTGGATAGCTTAATAGAAACTTTATTAGTAAGCGGTAAAACTGGCCCTAAGTTTATGAGATTTTTTATCGGAACGTCCAGTATCAAAATACGAGTAAGAACAAGGTGTGGTACGAATTGAAGTCATAAGTGGAAGAGGCGGATAACTAACATGTTGCAACCTTCCTTCAATACTATTTTTGTTAATAAAATTTTGACAATCTTGTAACTTAACTGTTTTATTATCTAGCTAGTGTATCTAGGTATACATCAAACTTTTTCCACACACATCTAATTTTTAAAATGTTACTTATGCTTGTTACTTGTTACTGTTTAAATGTTACTTATTTTAAAATGTTACTGCTTCTTCCACTTATGTCTTCAATTACGAACATTTATTTTAGTACAACCTTAGTGCTTTACCATTAATTCCGTTAAAAAAACTGAGCAGACAGGTCGAGATCGTTACACTTGATCGATGAATTTAATGAGTTATAGGGAAAATCGAAAGCATGGCCGTACTGGTACGATCCAGGTAACAAGAAGTGTACGTAGAAAGCTCACATTTTTACTTGAAACATAGAAACCGGAAACTTAAGTCCTTTCTGATTTTAACGATCTAACAAGACACAAGCAGAAACGCCATTATGTTAACGCCTGAATTCAAAAATCAGTCAGCACTTACAACACAACGAGTAAAGGAGTTGTTATAATTACTTTCCTTCGCAAAATGATTTTTATCGAAATTATGAAAGCTTAAAAGCGGTCTGTTGACTGTGAACAGATAAAACATGAAACGCCAAAGAAACTTCTTTCCAGTCATAAGATCAGGGACATAACTGAGGGACGCGACCAACAAAATTTACTTTGGGCTCTCCACCTTTCTCTTTGGCCTGATGAAATGCCACCTGTAACGAGCAGTCAGCAGCCTTGCCAGTCGCGTCCTTTTGCCTTGCCCAGCTGTGAGACTCACGAGACTCTTTTGTGGCCACAAAGCTAAAGAAATCAAAAGGATTAAATAAAAAGTAATAACGCCCGTGATTTATGTGGACATAAATTTTTCATCAACGCAACATCATGTAACGAATAATGATTTAATGTTATCGGGGGGTTATTAAAGTACATAAATCGTTTGTCTCGCAATTGTGTTTCAGCTTTTAATTAGAGCAATGGGCAATAGAGTCATCGTTAATTGGAGGCCCAACAGACGTGCATCCATCAAGCGGTGGCATTGATTAAACGTACAGAATAAGGACGCGGTTGCTGACTGCCGTCCCCTATTCCTACTTCAAATACACAAATTACTGATTATTATGGAGTACGTTTGAGTACTAACATTTCTGCAGCTAGATACGAAAGTTCATACATACTTTTACCCGACTGCGCCAGGAGGGTTATGTTTTTCGAGAGTTTTTTGTTTTGGACATTCAGCATGTTATTTTGATACCCTACTCGACCTTAATAGGCGAAAAAAAAAATTAGAACAACACAATTTTGACTTCAAAATCCGCCATTTCCATTTTTAAATTTTTTTTAATGTACTCAGTGTCGATTGCGCTATCAAGACGAATCTAACGATATATACGTTCAAATTCATCAAGCCGTTTAGGCTGCAGAGCATGTCTAACAAGTATGTGTAAACATACATACATACACACTCTCGAAAAACATAACATAACCCTCCTTCTGGCGTAGTCCGGTAATAAAGCTTTAAATAGCTAATCTGGAAAAACAACCATAACTTGATGCTTAAATTGCAATGGCTACTGCAGTCGGGTTTTCTGTTTTTGGACATTAAGGGCCTGTAACATCGCTTATTAATAAGTTTTAGCTAGGCAATCCATAACTTTATGATTCATTTTGACAGATTCTCCATACAACATATGTCAAATAAAGTTGTGGATAGACTATCTGTAAGCGGTGAAACAGGCCCTTAGCCTGTTATGATATATGTTTGTGAGATTTAGGGCGACTTTAGTGAGGCGGTGAACCTCGCTTGGTACACACATGTCAGTATAATTTGGCTGGAATTAAAATAAATAACCAATATTAAAAAAAATAACAAAAATGCGTGAATTCGGTTGTTCGTAGATGTGTATATTTTTTGTTTGTTTGAACATTACACAGTATCCCTATAGGCCGTGCGTAACACCGCGGGGCACAGATAGCATAGCACTTTTAGCATAGACGTCTCTAATTTAGGTTATTTATCTGTTGATATCTTTTCAGTTACATGGTTATTTAGCCATTTTCAAAATTTTTCAAAAAGAATCAAAGACAGGGTATCTTATATTAAAGACCTCAGCAACATAGTGATGTACACTCAGTGATTTGTCATAATACGTTCGTACCTATTAGTAAGGGAGTCAGCTAATATGCGAAACTAGCATCTTTGAATCTTTGATGTCGTTAGTTAATCACGTGATTATTGTGATAACCTTACTCAAATACTCGAGTTTCTTTTAGCGAGCTGAGTTTTCCGCGATTATGTTACTTAGTCCTAATTTTATAGCAGCAGACAGAAATTAATTACTGTAAAATTATAACCAGCTACTAGTCATTATAGCGAGGATGCGGTATTGTGTAAGAATCTTAGTTGGTAAATAATTTAATACAATTATTAGATTACTCTGTTTTCAATTAAGTCCTTGTTTTACACCTCAGTCACATCTAAATTATAAAACACTATCAGAATTCTGTTTATGTCATATTTATAAATTCGGTGAAATAAATGACTATTTCGAATTTTTGAAGTTGTACCACGAACAACCCAAACAGTAATATGGGTAATCTGTACATTAATTGAAGGTATAAGATTAACCCCCTTGTTCATAAAAATATTTAACTAAACAAGGTTTGGTGTTCCTTTCTGTCGTGTGACGTTTTTAATATTCCAGAAAGGAACTGCGAATCTTGATTAGTTAAACACTTTTTATTTTTTTTTTAATAAGGGGTCCAAGGTATAAGCTGAATTTATCAGGCTAGAAAACACATTTGAGGAGGAAACATTATGAATACGCAATATGTAATAACAATTACTGTGTTTCTCACGAAAGAGCGTTTAGCAGTTTAGCGTTTACATAGCCGAAGTAAGAATTTTCCTACTACAATTTTAAACGCATTAAATAGAATATTTAACAAAACGTAAACTTTCAAAAAGATTTATTTTCAAAGGAATTTGAAGCCGTGACTATAACTGGGTCACCTTTTGACTGCACACTGCTGCGACGGAAATATCAAATAAGATTCAGTTTTAATGGTGGCAAATAACGATTATTGTTGTATGGAAACAATTGGACTGCTTCATTATCGACGGATACCGAAAATCTACTACAATTCCTTATATGACTATTGGCGCTTTACCATTTGGCATCTAGAGGTTACATAGTGAAAGATGTATACCATTATTACGAAGCATAAGCTTTTTATAGCATGCTCAATCGACGTCGGTCACAAGCAATCATAGAAGAATATGGTGCCTCATCTCTTGGTCTGGATCGTAAACTCTTATAATTGGATCCATCATTTACAGGCCAAGGTAAAGGCCTGTATAAGGCGTACTTTTGCAAAGTTATTCATGTCTTACACAAAAAATAATCTTAGTTTCAAAGTGCGTCAACAAGTTCGTTAGCGAAACTAGATTTTTCAAGCGAGTTGTTTGACGTACTAAAATCACTAATCCACGAGTAATCCGCTTACCACGTGCTGTCGAACACTGTACATCAGACTGACAGACCAGCCGTTTTAAAGGGTTCCGTACCTTAAGAGTAAAAACGGGACCCTGTTACTTAACTTCGATGTCTGTACATCTGTTTGTCTCCAGGCTGTATCTCAAGTACGATAATAGCTAGAGAGATTCGCAGAATGGGTTTTTTGACAGTTTCTTCCTAATCGCGATCGCGATGTAAGTTGCACTGCGTAACCTGTAACAGCTGGTTGACTTTCAAAAATACTTTTTGTCAACTTTTTAAGGCTGACAAAAAGTATTTTTTTGAAAGTCAACTTGGTAAGGAATTCTTCGTGCGCAAGTCCAACTCGTACTTGGGTTTTTTCATTGAATATCTATGACTCTATAGTAACTTTAAAAGTCACTTACGGGTTTATTGGGATTTATAGAAAACCTAAACATCAGGCTGTTTAGAAAACAGACTATAAAATTATTGCATGTTATAACTTTTAGTACTTAAATTACAGTGCTTTTAGTGCATCTACCTTATAATATCTCTGCATCACCCTAAGGTTTGGCTGGAAGAAAATGCCATAAGGCATTAAGCCCGCCTTGTACACATTGTGCATAAGTTTTTAAATAAATAAATAAAATATAACTACTGATAAGATTACAGCAACAAGCACATAAGTCAAAACCTATATATTTTTTTAACCTTGCAGTCGCGATGCAACAATTTTAGAGCTGTGCGTCATGCACGTTTACGCGATCGATAATCACAATCGTAAATATAATAAAATCGGGTTATTTGAGTATGTGACTGACAAGTTTAAGCTCTAGTTATAACGTAAGTGAATCACGCCGCCAACACGCCCACAGAAAGCAGTGACGCGATGTAGTAACGGTATTCGGTGTAAACGTGTATCACTATGTCGTACATTTTAGGACTAGACTTATGCGTCATCGACCGTCTCGAAGCCCAGACTCGGAAATAATGTCTACTTCATAATGATTACACCGCATATTATTTAGCGAAAAAGCGCCACTATATAGGGCTCGAGAGATTATCTAATATTGGGAGATTGGGTTTTATATAGTAATCCGTCACTGCAACGGATCTTTTTATAAAATTTACGGTTCTGTATCATAGACTAGTCCACAACTTCTTTTGACAGATGTTGTATGGAGAATGTGTCAAAATGGTTGTAGATAGCCTACCAAAAATTTTACCTGTAAAAGGTGAAACAGGCCCTTGGTGTCAATATTGTACACTGAATAGATGGACCGGCCGGCAGTGTCGGCCGAGTGAAGCACAATAACTCCCGAAAGACTTTTGGCTAGGCCAAAACCGAAACTGTATTTTTTGGTTGAAACTAGCTGAAAGCGACACTGAACTTTCAGTCGAACACTATAAATTAGCCAAATATTTATCATGTTTTTTTTGTAAAACAATAAACATAAAATATTAATAACTCAGATTATCACACCTAATAATTGAACCCTAAGAAACAAAGAGAACTTTATGGTTGGCATACTAAAGCAATCTTGAATAACAAGGTTTTTTGTTTTACAAATGATTCAAAATACTATATAGAAGACACACATTTTGCAGTTTTCAAAGCATATCCTCAAATGGAAATTTAGTAACCAAAAGTGGTGATGTAATTATTTATCTTCAACACAATATGGTATGAGCATAAATTTTCTACAAGTGACATTTAACAAGTTCATTTTCATGGTTAACAACAGCCAAAAATGGTTTACTTCAAGTACACTGTACATTCATATAGCGTAATAGCCCATGAACATGGAATTTAAACATCTCAGAATATCAAAATGGAAATGGTTGGAAATATAGTTAATACAAAAAACAAAAAAGAATTTTTCCTCATTATATGTACTTTACTTTTTACTAGACTGTAAGTTCAGCCAAGAACTGTAAAATATTTGAAGTTTCAGGTAACACTGTACAGTGTTATTATAAATTAAAATACTAGTTGTATGTTTTAACTAACATTTTAATATATAAAGTTTCAATGCATTGCAAATCATCTAGTGATTGTAAGATATTTGAATAGAATAGAATATTAAATATTTGCATCACTTATATATTATATTATTTTGTGTTTTTTTTGTATAGTATTGTTAAAATTTTTAAGGTACAGAAATTATTATAAATAATTCTTGACTATGCATGTTAAATTGGGAAAAATCCATGAAGCAGTTTTGAAAGGTATTATAACTAACATTGTAACATGAGAAATTTACAAATCTATACTAATAATATAAAGCTGAAGAGTTTGTTTGTTTGATAGCACTTATCTCAGGAACTAAGGAATTACTGGCCGGTATTGAAAAATTCTTTATGTTGTTAAGTCCATTTTTTAAGGAAGGCTATAGGCTATATAACATTACACTACAATTAATAGGAGTCAAGCTGTAATCAAAAAATATAGTTGTGAACAACACCTAGTAAGATTATGTAAATTTGTTTAATAGTGTTTGATTAATGTATTTGCGGATGAAAGCCTTAAACATGTTTTTCCTTATTACTAGAATACCTTTTTCCAATAATTTAATTACTTGATGTATGATTGAAGTTCAAACAATGTTGCATATTAAATCTTCAAGATTTCTAATTGGAACTATATTATTGAAAATATTTCTATTGGTTTAATTTACTTAGAATTGAAGTCTTAAAAAAGATTTTTAATAGGCTCTTATAATTACATAGTATTACACGAACAGTATAAAAAATGTCTAAATATAGAGAAAAGCAACTTTTCGCGAATCAAAGAATACATGATTATACATACGGCGGTGGAGACCGACGTTAGTTTTAACTGGAAATTTATCGTCGTCGTTCGGGTCTGGTGATGGTCTTAAAAGATTCTTACCTCGCCACTCCGAGCAGCAGGAGAATTTTCTTCGATTTCGTATATAATGTGTGGCAAACCGGCTTCACTCAGTAATGAAAATCCAAATCCTAGGTTGTCACAACGATTCAGAACTACTAGTCTTTCGTCAGCCATATTCAGTACACAGCAGCATTGGATATTACTGTTAAAAAGCTTTCACTATAATCACTTTTTACGTCTCCATCAAAATGAAATTAATAAACTACATAAATAAAATAAAAACAGTGGAGAAAAAATTCATAACTACAACGTACGACAGCAAACGCACCCAGCCAAGGCGACAGTAGACAATTAATATTTTTTTTTAGATTAATCCAGAGCTCATGGGATGGTTTTTGTATGCTACAAAATCTGAAGTTATAAAGTTCCTTAATCGTAACTCTTAGTATCCAGGCATGCTCCGACATTTTGATTAAATAGTTTATCTCAATATAACATAATGCTATTTATAAAAGTGTTCCCAAAACAATTTTTTTTCTTTTTCTAAAAGTTTAGTCCGTAAACCCATTGCTTATGGTTATTTTTTCAATCTGTTCTACTGCAAATGTCATTTTGACGTGAATTGTCAGTGATGCTACCTTAGCAATTTTACCCTACATGTTAGCTAAAATTACGTTACAGGTATGATTTTATGGAAAAATACTTATTAAATAACTCTTTTATGTGAAGCACGGAATGGTGGCTTTGCTAGACTTTAGAGTTTTAAGCCCTATGAAAATATATTTTTTTAAGTCTTAATTCTCATAGCCAAAAATGGTTTAGGTACTTTATGTATACCGACATATTGGTTAACATTTTATTTGTAGTTTTAATGATGATGAGTGCCAATTGAAAAAAAAATCTTTTTTCGGGGAATATATTTTTTATATGATGGTATTTCTTTTTACCTGTCAAAAGTTGTCATTTTTGGCATCTGTCATTGTCATCAATTCAGAAGGAAAATGTATTGGTAGCTGCAAATTACTTAGTATATATACTTTATTCTGTGGCAAATTACAAGAAAATTATTTTTTGGTGATCTGGTGAATGTTGTCCTAATTTTTAAATTTTACATAGTGTTACGTGTCGCTCATAAATTTATTTGTTTTACTATTTATAGCCCGAAATACTTATCGCTCCAGCATAATGTATTTTGTGTCCAATATTGTAAAGGTTACTATACCTAATTACATGGCCAGCTTACCTATTCCGGACTCCTTTGGAGGATGGTTCCGACTCGGAGGTAATTATGCACGTAATCATTTATTTCGAGTGTACAGTTTTTTCTTCAACACATAATCTTATAAGTTTTTGTGTGAAGGGCTGCATACATAAAATTATAATGAAGCGTGTTTGTATTTCAAGGTTACTTTTAAATTAATTTTATAAAGTAACTATAATTGTATCTAATTACTTTGCGCAGGTAAAGCCTGTCACTGAAACCTTACATTCTTTTAAGATACCTTTTGATTATCCTGTGGATCCAAAGTTTAGGAGTAAGCTAACAGAGTTTGTTGTTTCTTCTTTCAGTTAGAGATTGGTTGGCCCTGCTTCCGCCTACTTTGGCTGTTGGTGGTATTTCCTACGTATCTTACCAGACAATAAAGAAAGCAAGGGAAGCAGGCAATGGTCAGGTGAACCCCTGCATCAGGAAGGATATTAACAAGGTGGTAGATTTCATTGACATTGAAGATATCACTGAGAAAGCATCCTTGTGTAGATGTTGGAGAAGCAAAAATGTGAGTTATTTCATGTTTTGCTAATATTATACTTAATATTTTTAGCTAAGCCCATTAATATAAAATATATCTCATAGTATATTGTGGGTTCATCTTTAACTGCTATGCTCTATGTATAAGTATGTTTTTGGATATTATTCTATTTTTTTTCATTAATTTAATGCCATTGATGACAGAACCTGTAATTACAAAATATTTTGAGAAAATAGAGGTTCTTGGGCTACTACTATATTTACATAACTTTATGTTTACAACAAGCTTAACTTTTTATTCATAAAATATGTGCAACATGTATTTTTCTACACTCAGACAATTTTTGCACAAATTTAAATTGTAGGTTAAAGAAGATTGTTATCACATTTTAAATACAACATTATTTTATCTTATCCTAGTGTTACATAATGATTGTTGAGGAACTTACTACCTTTATGAATTCTACAAAGTTTTAAGTTTTTAATTTTCTTACTATGCTTTTTGGTGTGTAAGTCCTGTGGGATAAAGAATTTCCATGCAGGCAAAGCTGCAGGAAAATACTATTAGTTAGGAACAGGCATTAAGACATAATATTTTAGATGTAGAATTATACATAAATTTGTAGCATCTATTTGTAGTCTTAATGCCTGTTTATAACTAATAGTACTTTCCTGCAGCTTTGCCTGCAGTAAACCGTTAGTACAAATTGCACTAGGCCCATTTCCTAGATATTATAAAAGCCTGTGTTATGAGTATTAATCTGTAATAATACTTTTGAGTTTATTCGTAACAAACACAAAAAATACAAATATATAAAAATACAAATTTTTCCTGTTGATTAATAGTTTGAGATATAACAGAAATAAAATAATTATATATGGAATAGGTTTTATTTCTTTAGTTTTAGTAGCAGTTGTTTATAAAATTCAGTTCCAGTGAATACTAACATAACATATCTGCTTCTGTTATCTTGTCTTGTTCTCATTATACAAATTATAAACATCAATCTTATGAGCTTAGAACTGATAACAATAACAATGTGTGGCTGTAATCTAATTGTATATTAAGTGATGTTATCTTTTCTTTTTCAGTGGCCATACTGTGATGGTGCTCATGGAGCTCACAACAAAGAGACGGGAGACAACACTGGACCAGTTGTTGTTAGACACAAGCCTGTTCAATAACTACACTAACATTCAACAAGGAAAAGGGTCACATAATGTTACCGTAGAAACATGTTTGAGATAAAACTATGTATATGTTGTTAATATTAATATAAGACACAGAAAATTTCGAGGCATATTGTAAATAATATTTATACGTAAAATTCTTTTCTTCCTGTAACAATTTTTATTCTGTATATTTTACGAAAAAGCCGACTGTAAAACAGTTTGAAAACTTTAAAATATGGTCTTATAGTTTAGCATCTGTGATATAAAAATAATTTGAATTTTTTAACATAATTTACAGTTCTCAGTATTGTTTTAAACAATTGTGCATATTAATTATGTTTATGATACTTATAATTCAATAGTATTTTCCTTCTTCATTCAAGATTTGATTATATTGTGTGAATAATATCTCAATCATGTTTTAAGGTTAAAATTGAATCAAATGAAACCGTATTTTACTTTTAAGTTGTACTCTTTATTACAAAACCTTTACAATTTTATATTAGGTTAGTTGTAAGTATAGTAAAGTTTGTGTCCATTTTGGAAATTGCATTTGATTTAAAAATGTTGAAAGTAAATACTTAATATAATCCATTCTTGCCATTTCAAAAATATAAATCCATATAAGTGTTGAAATTAAATGTTTTTTTTTAACAGAAAAACCTACAGCAGTAGTTTTAGGACAGGGTATATGTAAAATTATCATGACTAAGTATTTATAAACTTACAAAAATATGCTGTATAGTTTATTATTAAAACAAAAATAAATAATTGTACAATCACAGATGAAATAAATATTATATTATTATAATCGCCAATACACGAGCTAAAACAAATTAAATTAAACATGGCACAAAACATTCTTCCAATATTCATTAAAATAGCTGTCTGCTTGTGGTTATTTACTTATTCGAACTTTGCAATTAATAACAAATGTTTGTACTTAAAACTGCACACCACCACACAAGTAGCTTATTTATTAGGATACTGCACACTAATGTTTCTTAAAATATGAAAAGTTGTATCTACATTACTTCTAACGTTAAATGGAGAAATTGGCTTAGACTAGATAATTTATATTATTAAAGATCACAACTAAATCCTTAAGCTATTGTTAGAAAAAACATAAATTAATTATTAGTATCCAAACTTATACATAACAGTTGGCATTTTTTTACAAACATACAAACAAATTCAGTCTTAATACGCATCTTCTAAATGCGATGTGCGTGACCTCTTATCGACACATATCGGACATCGATAGGATTAAACCAGAAGTAGGGAGTGTCGCCGACTGACGATGATAAACCGCTGTGCCCTTATAACTGAAAGAAAAAGTAAATTTCTTTTAACACCAAACTCATTAAAACTAAACCTTATACTAAAAAAAAAACTCTTCCAAATTTATAAAGACTTTCTTTATAAATTTGGAGTTTTGTTTTTTTTCTCATTTTCCTCTTTCAATTCACTCATATTAATCTATACATAAAAAAACAGTAAATTTGGCGTGTCTGTACATTTAATATTTTTACAAAATAGAACACATATTGATAAAAAAGTTGTCTGTTTATATGTTTGTAATATTCGCGCTAATCTCAGGAACTACTGGACGGATTTGAATAAATCTTTTTTTAGCTAGTAGGTCTGGGCAACGTATAACATAATTTTTCTCCCGGGATAATGCACGGTTCCCGCGTGATAATTTAGTATATAATTATATATATAATTTATGTATAATTATATTAGTAGTAACTAGTATA
The DNA here is from genome assembly GCA_026546445.1 of Cyclargus thomasi. NCBI lineage: Eukaryota > Metazoa > Arthropoda > Insecta > Lepidoptera > Lycaenidae > Cyclargus > Cyclargus thomasi. The sequence continues at coordinate 39,432 of JAOTAV010047702.1, forward strand.
TAATTTAACCAACCAACCGACATTGACAAATCAGCCTGACAGGACAACGTATGTCGGGTCCACTCTAGTATATACCCTGAAGTATATTCTATTATACCTTGTATATTATTTATTTTTAGTACAAATGAATTAAGTTATAAATAAAGTACTAGAGACAGCAAATAGAAAATATTGGATACTTACTTCAATTCTTGTTTCTGCCATGGTTTCTTCGTTTCTCAACAACTCATGCTTAAGACCATTCCTTCTTCTGCAAACAAAGTTATTAATATTGTTATTAATATACTTTCAGTTGTAACAATGTGTTGGTAACTTAAGAAGATTAAAGGGTCTTCGCAAATATTTTAATTTACCAGTACCTAAGTAACATAAAATATTAGTTCATCAGTTAGAAGGTAGCATCATTTTGTGAAATACATTGCGAGTTTAAGTAAACAAGCGCGCCTACATCAGTCCCATGTAGCTTTATTTTCATAAAACAAACATTCATTTTAAGTTTATCGGTTACTTGGTAAACGACGGGATGCAAATATACTACAAATAAACATAACCAGCCTTTATTGTTTGATCGAATTTAAATACATTAAACCAGTTATATGAAATATGATACACAAAATCCTGTCGGCACAATGCCGTCTCGGTGTCTCCTCACTGGACCGCTTCCTACGCGAGCCCGCGGGACGCCGCATTACTTACAGACTGTTAATGATTATTTCGTTGAACAATGTACCTAATGACATCGACATAAGAGTGATATCAAAGGTAGAATAAATATAAACATACTGTACCGCTCACCGTGCACGGTGCTTGATGCTCACCGTGAATTTATTTATTGTCTCTTTACGACCTCTATATTTTAACACGGAAAAATATGAGCTTTCTACATGACATTGGGATGTAAAATGAAATTATTGTCTCGGCATTGTCCGAGCCGTTATAAAATGTTTTATTTTACAACCTATCAAGTTAGTGACCATCCATAAAGTACGTTACACAAATTTCACCAATTTCAGACGCCTTCCCCCCACTCTCTCCTTCTGAGACCTCATTGTGATGTCATAAATTTGCAATTTTACATCTCAATGTTGAAACCGCCACAATATTTTAATTTCGAGATTAAATTTAGAACATTCGAAATGTGATGTCACGTCACCATGTCATACTTTGTCTACAACTTATGCTCATATCCATCGTCTACCGTATTCAGTGGTGTACTATAACATTTAATGTTCAAGTTTTAATACTTGAATGTAATTACTAGGAGGCTCTATCAGCAAAATGACCTAATTAAAAACACATAGCAGACCTACGGTTATTACAAGCCAAACTGTTCTGATTCTGATCAGGCATTTAATATTATATTGATCAAAACAGTCTAGGAAACTATAGCGTCTCGCCAATTTTCACCTCAATGTAAAGTATTCCCAGGTTGCTACTTTTTGCATCTAAATAATTGTCCGTGCTGAAAATAGTGCCGAACATACCATACCGACATCTGCCTACTTCTTTGATTAATTAAACAATAATTGTTAATCATTGGTTTAAGACCTACATTTTATTGGAGACAGTTTACATCTACAATGGTAGTGTCATCTGTTCTTCTAAAGAGTTAAGCTGTAGGCGATAGTGCGGTTTGATTTAATTACCAGCCTACAAAACTCGTTTGTAACTTTCGTTGCAAGTAATTAATTAAGCCCCAAATTATAACGAATATCGACGTATCAAACTCTAAAACACTTTGATAGTTTGATAGCCGCCGCGCCGTGTGTGTGGGCGACTGAGAAAGTCTCTCGATCGAGAAAATTGCCTTAGAATACCGTTACGTTAATTATTTAATATATGCATGGAAGGTCAGTTAGTTCTCAGTCCTCAGTACTCGAGTTAGGACTCGCACTACTAGGTCATTGTCGCCGTGGACTGTGGAGACTCACGGCTTGAATAATTACGTGGTCATTAAGAAAGTTTCCACGTTATTTTTAGCAAGCTAGTACCCAGTAAGTGTATAGGTACATATATCGAACTCGACCGTTGACTTGTTTCTTAAATCAATGTGGAAATCAAAATGTGTACACACTTGAGAACAGGTATAGGTAGAATCGCCATGGCCACACCCCGAAAGTGTTAGATTTCGCGGAATTATATGCCACATAACAAGATCTCTACATATTTCAGTAAACAATGAAACGATCCCCTTACTTTTAAAGAAACCATGCGGAAGCTGATACTGTACACAAACTCAATTACCTATAATTATTTTGGCTTGCGTAGTTGAGCGCAGGTTTAATGCGATGTATTCGAGTTAGCGGATAAAATCTCTGCTTTCTGTTCACGCTCAAACCGTTGGACCGCTAAAATTTGGTATGATAATACTTTGAGTCCCGGGGAAGTATATAGAATACTTTTTATCCCGGAAAAATGTACGCTCCCCGCACTATAAATGAATTTTGAAGGCTTTCCTCTAACAATCTCCCCCAACATTGAAATACTTGGCGTAAATATATCAAGTGATGTCCAGTTCCGTTTTATCTGGAGGGTAAGCCTAACGTTAGCCTCGAAAACCAACGCCTACAACTCTACAATGCGCAGGTTCAGCCTCATATGGAATACTGTTCTCATCTCTGGGCAGGGCTCCCTCATTGCTCCCTCTAGAGTCTAGATCGTATCCAGCGAAGGGCCGCTCGGATTGTTGATTGCCACAGTGTTTCAAAGAAGCTGGACCCTTTAGAGTTGCGCCGAGATGTATCTTCGCTCTGCATTCTTTATAGACTATATCACGGGGAGTGCTCAGAGAAATTGTTCGGAATCATTCCATCTGCAACTTTTCGCAATCGTCCTACGCAAAAAATTTACCACCCATATTATCTTGATGAGTGGCAGTCTTCTACCGTGCGCTTTTCTCGTAACTTTCTGCCTAGCACAGTAAAACTCTGGAATGAACATCACCAGTACGATTTCCAGACCGATACAACCTACATACCTTCAAGTAGCGAGCGTATTCCCCCATTAAGAACGGCAACGCACTTGCAACTCCTTCCATTCCATCATTCATTAATGGAGCAGAAGTGATGCATATAATTGGTTGCTAGAATAATTCAATTTAAATCTAAAATAATGTAATTGTTACTAACATAATTTTTAAGCCTTTACTAACAAGTG
>JAOTAV010047703.1:0-16779 GCA_026546445.1 Cyclargus thomasi
GTCTAGTCCATTCTTCCTTTCACATCCAGGCTATTTTACTTTGGAACGCTCTGCCTTCGGAAATCAGGTTATGCCCATCCAGAGACACATTTAAGCGTAAAGTCCGACTCCTGTATTTGGAAAAATTTGCAGAATCGTAGTTTATTTATAATATTGTCAATTATTATTTAAAATAGGTATGTATATAAATTATTATGTTTAAGTATATATTTTTTTAACTATATATTGTGTTTTATTTACTTAATCTTATTATTAGTATGTAAATGTATTATGTAAAATTAGACCTTATGTATTATTATGTTTATATATTTATTGTTTTTTTCTTCTATATAAATAATATGTTTATTTAAGCTTTTTTAACAGAGTTTGGTTTATTTTTCTTCCCACAATAAGCACCTATAACGATTATTTTGTCTCTGCTACCACCCTATGGTTGACTGGTAGAGAATGCCCTGTGGCATTAAATCCGCCATTGTACACTGAGCAAAAAGTGTAAAATAAAATAAATAAATAAACAATGTCTGGTTACATATTCGGTAATTGAAAATATCTTGCAGTACTAACTCAAGAATCTCACGGGACCCGTCAAAGCAAGTCATACGTTCTAATATTATAAACGGGCAAGTCTCCTTCTACCTATTTACACCGTAACCGCTGAACCGACTTTGTCGAAACCGGTCAGGTATTCGTTATAAATTTGTGAAATCGAAGTGAATATGGAACAGTGTATAAAAAGTCTGTTTCATTAAGGTTGAACAAGAATTTTTGCCATGAACCAACAGTACAAGCAATTACATATATTCTTACTAATATTGATAACTTTGAAAAATAATTAGAAAAGATCAACGAATATATTTAGGTTTATTAATTAAAAAGATAGAAGAAGTTCGTTAATGTTTTTCTGTAAATGCATAACTTGCATTGTTATTATAGATGTTTTTCTTGGAGGTAAACTTTGAAACCTTAATACGTTATGCATTTACAGCAGATTTTCAATAACGCGAGGCGATTCCGCAGTTTGGCGAGAGGCTAGACTGGCGTGAGGCACTAGGTAGCATTTGCGCAGAGATTAATGATGCGATACCAACGCGACGCGGCGCGGCGCGGCACTTGACAAAAGCACCTCTTACTTACTCCATATTGCCTGCACGAAATATTAAAAAGAAATGCCACTGTATGCTCATACAATAATATAGCTTTTGAAACATTCGTAGATGTGCTACGTACGTAGAGCAAGCGGGAAATTATTGGGCTTAGCTTAATATTGGGTATTACAACGACGACGTTAATATAATTACTAAGCAGTGGCGGCTGGTAGGTCATCGAGCTGGTGGTGCTTATTACTTGCTAATTGTTTTGTTATTGCATTTTATTTAGTCAATGTTTACGTTACTATAATTTACTTACGTCACAAGCACTAAACATGGAAAATATAATAAATCAAAACAAAAGATGTCATATTTACTCATAACATAAAAACAATGCGCAATGTCTGGTTTACACGTATTACGTAAATAGATAAGTAGTTAACTAAATTTATCTTAATGTTAAGTGACTTCACTTGCCACTTGCTACTAAATTTTGTGTTTACATGCATTTATTAATTTAAAGATAAGTTAAAATTTAGTTACCTACTTATCTACATAATTAAAAAGACAGTGTAAAAAGACATAACATAATACAGGAAAATTTAATACTAATTCTTCTAAATCATATGGTTTGTAATACTATATATATATATATATATATATATAAATGTACATATTTTAGAATGTTTTTAAATATTTTAATATGGTAGTTCAGCTCACGAGCGCACCTAAGGTACGGCCGCCCCTGTTACTGAGTAACTAGCGTATTGATATTGCTAGTCTAAAACCGGCTTTAGTAGTTTCGTAGAACCTCTCCGTAGAGATTCTACGAAAATACTAAAGTCGTAGTACTTGCTACGACCGTTCGTAGCAAGTACTACGAAGAAATACGACAACGTTCAACATGAAGATTATATGATACTGCGCCCGCAGTACTATTAATATATTTATTTCCATCACTTATGCACTTTCCAAAAATGTATAACAATAAAAAAACAATTTCAGATAGTAAAAACAACACAATCACATACTTAATTACAATTTATTACACTTCAGTTCGTGTTTAAAAACATTACGTCGCTTCCAGAACTTTAAAAGACGAAAATTTGGTAAAATACGATTTGTATGCAAATTTAAACATGGTCTGGAAGGATTCGTAATAACCTGCTTTGCAAATTATAATTATAGTGTACAGATTTGTATCTCGCTATGTCAAACTGTTTGGGGTTTTCACTATAAATAACTTTTCTTGAGATGTTTATTGCTCTAATGCTACGTTGTTTTTAAAAAGGTGTAAACAAGTTAGGGCCGTACTCCGAAACTGTTTTCGGATTTAAATGAACGAAGCGGAATGCAACGTTCTACTTCAATAAATGAAGACATAAGTGGAAGAAGAGGACAACCAACATTTTAAAAACTGTCAGACTTATGCGTAAATGGTCTCTTTAGGACCGTAAAAAAAATTGTAACTAAAATAATGTGGATTTGATGTATAGCTAGATAGACAAGCTAGACAGTGAAATCGCTAAATTACAAGATTTATCGAAATTTTGTGAGAAAAATTAGTATATTCAGGTTATAAAATGTTAGTTATTCGCTTCTTCCACTTATGTCATCAAATATGAGATGACGTTGTTAGGACGGTAGCATTTGGCCCGGTTCGTATATTTGAATATGCCGTTTGAGAGTAGAGCTTTTGGTTTCATAATCAAAAGCGATTACCGTCATACAAGGACCTCAACGGAGTAGTCGCATGTGTCACCTGTTTAAAAAATAATTATCTCTTTTACTGTGCGAAATATAGTTGATAAGCGCTTTGATAAGCTCATGGAATAATAGGAAATATGCGTGTAAAATAAAATTTATTGAATGCAAATAAAATTTTGATAGTAGGCTAAATAGATAGATATACAGAGTGATAAAAATGATTAATTCTGTTTAGAAATAAGTAAGATATTAGCGATTTTGTTTTACATCCATCTCTTTTTCTCGAAACGTAATTTAGTATGAACTTTGTATGCAGTTTATTAACTTTGACGTCACAATCAATATCGGATCTCTCTTTCTAATTGACTACTTTAAAGGTTTGTATCTTTGTCGTTTGAAAACAACAAAGTTTTATCAAAAAACTGATTGGACTACATCATTATTCAATAACGAATGATTTATTTAAATAAATAATAAAAAATCATACATATTCCCTATTGCGCAAACATTGATATGAATTAACATGAATACATCAGTTAAGGTACCTAGGTAGTCCACGTGATGGAACCCATACTAATACAATAGGCGAAAGTATGTCTGTCTGCCTGATAATTATCTCACTTTTGCGAGTTTCTTACGCCGGTTCTTCACGTTATGTTACTTTACTTAAAGTACTTATTTAAAATAAAAAGATTTTGATTTTTAACTAAGAAAATTTAAAATATTTTTTTATGATATTTTTAGGGGGCAAGCGAGCAAACGAGTTACCTGATGGAAAGCAACTGGCGTCGCCCATGGACACTCGCGACATCCGAAAAGTCGCAAGTGCGTTGCCGGCCTCTATGAGAGAATAGGGAATGAAAATAGGGATAAGGGATTAGGGAAGTTGGGCCACCGGTAAACTCACTACTATAAAATGTAGTATGAGGATATAGTCCTGGGAAAGAACAAAGAAAAAATACGGCACCAGCTATCGTTATACATATAACATATATTTTATATAACTCGACGCAGGTATTCACACAACAATGACAGTCAGAAAAACACAACAAAGCTAAAAAGCTAGAAGTTATGTTCGTCACGAGGTGGAGTCACGAAATGGAAGACAAAAGGATGATCCATCACCGCGCAGATAGGCGGAAAATTTAAAAAGGTGTATTTAATTCGCGCTCCGTCCGACTGTCGCCGGGAACAATATCTCATTACTTCCCGATTGTGTTCCCTATTTTGTTCTTTTGTGCATTAACTTTGCATATTAAATGCAATAATGAATATGCAAAACAATGCAATTCACAAAATACATATAAGAGTCACGTCACACCGCAACATGACGTCTCGACACGCGTAAATGCATATCTATTCTATATTTTTTAATAATAAAACAGTAAAATCTATACATATAATAAAACAGTAAAATAGGCGTGTCTGTACAATTAATATTTTTACAAAATAATCAATTTGGTGGTGCTAAGGAACAGTAATAGAACAAATATCGACAAAAAAAGTTGCTTGTTTGTACTCGCTAATCTCAGGAACTACTTGACGGAACTGAATAAATCTTTTTTTTGTTTAATAGCTACTAGGTATGGAAAACATATGGGATACTTTTTATCCCGGGAAAATGTACAGTTCCCGCGTGATATCCAAATTAAAGCGCAGCGAAGTTGCGGGCACCAACTAGTCTAAAATATTGAATTAACAGACTTTAATTGCGTCAGACGTCACGCAAGTTGAATTCTGTCAATTCCATATATCATATTGAGAAATGCATAGCTTCGTGTATTAACGCTTCACGTTGCGGTGTGATTTGACCCTTTATAGCCGTTGTAAAGATACAATAGATATGAGTTTGAAGGATTGCCGTAAGTTGGCACGAAACTTCACATTGGATGTCAAAGTTTGTATAAAATTATAATTATTATAATATAATTTATTTGTAATTAAGTATACTAACCTGGTATATTGTAATTTTTTCCTAAATTGTATCAATGATATACGTAAACGCTCCATACTTTCATCAACATAATTAAAATTATTTGTTTTGCCAAGTATCTGTATTCCTTATAAAAACATAGCTTTGTCACAAATTTTGTGCTCATTTAAAGTAACTTATAACATTATTGCAGTATCAAAGTATCTAATATCCTAATATGTTCTTAAGGCATTACGGCGCACTTCGCCGTCTCCATTCAAAGTGCATCTAGTGGTTTCTTGAGTGCTTTAGATTTTCAATATTCGCCTGTTGGTAGCATCATAAATCTCTAGCAAACGCCTGCGACAACCTGCATTCCCCGCCTCCATATTTAATGAAAACGTAGGTTCAACTTAATTTTCTTCAAACGACTACATATACCGACAATAAATTTTGTAAAATAACTTCAGTCTTGCGTTTTATTATAATCAATTGCAGGCGCTTCGTGAGCTGCCTTACGGATGAGTTATGCACGTCTAAATGCTAAGGTTGAAGTGGTGGGTGATACTGATACTGCGTATATTGGATTTTTTTTTTTCAATGTCACAAACGCATTTTTTAATCTTTATTGTTACAATAATATACGAATCATAATATTATTAAAAACTATCGTATCGTAACTAAGGTGTTTGATATTAATAACGATTGTAATGTAATGTCCTCTTCATAATCATCAATTACGAATAATGAAACGCGCGCGCGTTTTTTATGGTATTTAGGGAGTAAGCGAGCAGACTTACAGTAAAAACACATTTTAATTTTTCAATCATTTATTTTTCATTTCATGTACCCCTCATTTCTTTTTTGCACACCTTGCAGGTTGTCATAGATAAATAGGAGTCGGTATAAACTACTTTGGTAATCACTGGTCCATGATCAACTCGCTAACAAACTACGATTATGTTGCACGATGTCAGTGCCGATTGTCATTTCCGATCGTGCACTGCCTGTATAATAAACAGTAACGGTTTATAGTTTAAGAGATAATCCATATTAATATTATAAATGCGAGAATGTGTCTGTCTGTCACGTCGTCACGCCTAAACTACGAAACCGATTTTTCTAAAATTTGGTATGGAGATACTTTGAGTCCCGGAAAAGGACATAGAATACTTTTTATCCCGGAAAAATCTACGGTTCCCGCCCGATAATTTGGCGCAACAGAGTTGCGGGCATACTATGTCCTTTACTTTTTTTACAATTATTATTTACTGACTTCGTTTAAGACGTTACATTCGTGCAAGTTAGTGTTTGATCTCGTAATGATCGAGGGCTAGGGCTAGGGCTGGCATAATTGAGCGCGACGATATTAATCCGGTCGGCGAGGACGGCTCGTTTATCAATCTCCAAAAAACAACATATTTCAATATCCGCTGATTAATACCCGCTGCCAGTACGCCGCCAAACACGAAATTTATGTACTGCGACCGAGCGGTTTGTTTCGTTTTGCTTTTTAAATTACGAACGTTCGGCGCGACGATTGGCCGACGCCGTCGTTCCCATCTGTTGCGGCGCCGCCTGCAATTATTATTTGCATTAGGACTCCTCTTAAGTGCCACCAAACGGTCGCATATCGATCCCATCTCGCGATTAATTCTCCTCTGCCTGTTTCTAGGAACACGATTTCAGCAATCCGAGAAATACGAAAGAATAGACAAGCTGACGAATTTTTGGTATAAACTGACATATTTCCATTGTGCATCTACCAAAATTGTTGAAAATGTCACGCCGTCGTAGAGAGAAACACTTTCTCGGTCGCCATACTTAACCTGCTGGATATTTAGATAGATTTCTACGAAGAAACTGTTTTTCAGAAACTTCTCCACCACAACTATCCTGAATAAATCAAGGTTTGTATATTTTGCCCTCGTTCCTAGTTTTGGAGCTGAAAAGATAAAGCGACAAACCTAAATAGATCTAGACGATGATCTTACTTAGAGACGTGTGAGTTATACGAGTCGCTTATCGCAGCCTGTTTTTGGAGTAGTTACACGTAGCGGGGGGCACGCCGGAGGAGGGGGGAGAGAGACGAGACAACTCAATTTCGAGAGATAATTCTGCTTCATTTATTAGAGACAATTATTTATTAGTGAACGTATATATGTCTAGTAATTTGTAGCTGCGCTGCGTTCCCATGCGAATTCGTTTGCTGAAATAGTCTCGTCCAATAGTAGTGGCCTATATTCGCAAGCCGTATAATCTAATATGTTACAATTTTAATATTATGATAATGGTTGAGGCCATTAAATACATGCTCAGCATATTCAGGTAGACGCGAGCGTTGTTTATGCGGGACGAGTAATTTATGGGCGAGCAAATTTTAATGTACCAATTATACTAAGACGATGCTATAGCGCCGGTGCTGGGCCACGAAACTGCAAGGGAAGTAATAAGCAGTGCAATGCCGGCGACAATAAATTAGAATAAGGAGTTTTAAGTGGGAGCGCCGCGCGCACCGCGACTCTGACTACGCTTTTCTAGATTGTTCTGGATCTTTATTAATTTCCAGCTGATCTACGTATTTCGTGCTCTAGGACTACGAAAATGTCCGGAATTATTGCTAGATTGAAATAAGATTGTTCAGCAGAACGCTATATCGTGTGCCTACGTTTAGCTGATTATTTTTATTTCGACATTTTTTAGAATAAGAATACATTTATTTTTAACATCACACAATACAAAATAATACGGCAAAGATACAGACAGTAAAGTAAAAGCAGACACATGGAATTATTATGCTGTATGATGCCAAAAATTGACCCCAGCTCAGCAAACGCAAAAGGCGACTCCGCTGCACTGGTATTCTGCAGGGGCCAATGAGTGGCTTCACAACATTATATACTCAAAGACAAAAAAAAAACTTACATAATTACATAGACAAACGCAACAAAAAATATGCAAAAGTAAACAAAAGAAAATTTTAAATTACCATACGGATAGGTAATTTGGTACATACAAGGGTGTTAGGCAAAGTTCAGTAGCAGTTTTAAGCAGTCTTATCATTTATTTAGCCTTAGATACAGATATATAACTTAGATATATGCTTTATATGCTTTATAGCATAAAGTAAAAATAAACTTGTAGTTAATTCTAGTAAAAACTTACCTAATTTAAAAAATGAGTAACAACGTACAAAAATAACAAAATAAATTTCATCTTAGTAGAATTATATCAAGGTTTCAGATTTAAGGTTATGACTAATGTAGCTCTGTAGTCGTGAAAATGAATTAGTCTGAGCTCGAGATAAACCTAACATAAAAGCCTAATATTTTGTTTGAGAAAACATTCCAGACGCCAACTCGTGAGTCATAACAAAAAGTTCTTCGTATAACGTAGTCTTATCTAGATTTACAGCATGCATGAAAAAATCAATTTTATTTTACTTAACGAAAACTTTTTTAATACGGGAGCACCTAGAGCATCGTTGACAACAACAACTAAGCGGGTACCCAACTTTTATTAATCCGCGACTGCATATCAAAAAGGAGAACTTCCGAAATCTCGGGGCCGTTTATCTCTTTAATTTTCCCCCAAGCCCTCCGACAGAGTGAGCTTAATAAATGTTCCATGAATTTAACAATGTGTTTTATATTCGGAAATATAAACAAGCCCGCAACGGCAGTGGCAACAGTCGTAAAAATGGAACTCAGGAGAAATTGAACCAACTTTTAATAAAATAACAACACGGAGCCGTTAATTTGTTCGTAAAACTGCGCAGACGGTAAAAATTACTTATTCAGAACGGTGCGACCGCGGCGGAGTGGCAACTCGCCGTCTTGGCAACTGTCGCACCGCTTTTCTATAATTCAGCCACCATCGGAATCGTACCAACTTCGCCAATTGCCGCCGAGCTGCATGCAATTATAAACATAAGTACGTCTCATTAGGAGCCATAGTGGCGTACACGCGTTGGCGCTGCGGCAGGTCGTTACAGATGTTAGTGGAGAGCGACTTCCGGCCGAGCCTCCTTGATCACGGAGATACTCTACTCCGAATAATTAAATCGTAGCTCTAACAACTCGCTACGAGTTAAACTTTTCATTTGTTTGTTTATACTTGAGGTATTTTAATATATTATTGTATTAGATAGCTACTTCATCTAGCTTATATTACTCTAGTAAGTCACAACTCACATTCTTGCATCAATCACGTTCAACGATCAATTTGTGACAAGTACTAATAAAATAATATCTTTTTTAAATTAAGACAACGTACTTAAAACATCGACAATTGACTAAATTCATTTAGCGAATTTATGGAACAATTAGGTGTTATCGGAATCCATCACCCAAAGTGGTATTGTTGAAACTAATTGGTTTTATATCTTGTGGAAAATCAACTTTTCCCTTACCAATATGAGGCGGGCTGGTGCGGGCGGCGCGGGCTGGCGCGTGCCGGCATCGATGTGCCAACAAATGAAATTAATGCATTTCTCCAGAGAAATAAAATGTCATTAGGTCCGCTCGATGAGCTCGCCTCGTCGCAAAATGAATCTTCTTTGAAAACACAGTTTGTTATCGAGTAAATGCTACGATTTTATAGTCACGTTCGATTTAATATTTAAAGAGATTTATAATGGCCACCTTAAGTGTCTTTTGAAATGTAAAATTTGGAGCGCTCTCTGCATTCGCAAAGAGTTGCTAAATTGTTTATTCGGATTCTAATTATTGTTTTGTTTTCGTCTCGGTATATCAACTTGGAAAATATAATGTCAACGTTAAATTAAACATTAAAGTAGAGAAACACAAACACCTTAGTTCGCGCAAAATAAAATTTTATTTACATCTTTCTTACCTCTAAGTTGATGCTTAACGCGTGATTCTTGTTTTAAATGCACGTAGTGTAAGTGAATTAATTCATTAATTGCTTAAAAAATAGTTACATTATTTGAAAAAAATGGTCACCGAATAGGATTTAGATAAGAAGAACACATAGTAACTGGCCAACTAACTGTGAATAACATAAACAATATTAGGTGTAATGGTCGTCGGTGCTCATCTCTTTTTACCCGACTGCGTCAGAAGGAGGGTAATGTTTTTCGTGCGTTTGTATTTCATACATTATCATCACCGTCACCGCCATTATAACTTTCTTTATAATCGATGTACGGAAGTGAGGCGTACCGAGGAAGTGCAGAAAATACTCACTAAAAAGTAATTTTTAGTGATAACGTCGGTATAAGAACCTTTATTGTAACCTTTTGTTAAGCTTTTATAGTTATTTAGTATCTATATGTAGAAACGTATTAATAAATTAATAGCGTTAAGACTTTATATACTATTCTATTTTGTAATAAAACACTGTATTTCCTTAATAAATTAAATAAATAAATAAATGGTGATGATGATGTATGAACAAGAGATGAGCAACGACGACCATTACACCTAATAATGTTTGTGTTATTCGCAGTTGGCCAGTTATTATGTATTATTTTATCTAAATCCTATTCGGTGTCCCCCGAATAAATCGCGCTAAGCACACATTGCGTGAACATTTTCTTATTCCCGCCTCATACGTGCCGGGACGTGTAAACAAGGGACAAGAGAACTTATTCAAAATTCTCGTGTGGCACTTTTATTATTACAATGTAATAAGTTTTACTGAGACACAAATTGAAATTATGTTAGCGCGTGGTATTGACGGCATGAACAATAAATGTTCCTTCAGAAATAATGTTTCAAGACGTGACAGACTAAGGCCGTTTGTCCGTCCAACACCGTCATCCGGGAAAGAGAATATTGCGGCCGGATAAAATTCTCCTTTATGACATAGACTACAGGTTTCATTTTCCTTTACGCCGTTAAGACTGCGACGTCATCGACGATAGACTTATGTCGCTAAAAATGAAACTTATGGCCTAGATCATAAAGTTGCATTTTATAGGGCCGAAATAATCTCGTTCTTGGTTGAAGGTTTTGGTGGACAAACGGCGTAACGCACATTATAGAATTCGGACGTCCGGCCGAAACGCACTCTGTTCGTTTGTTTGGTGGACCCCATTTAGTATCCAAAATTTCTGATAGGTTTTTGTACATGATATCTGACAAGTCGGATAATGGCAACCAGGCTTTTCGTAACTACATAAAATATGAAGAATGTACCATCAGGATGGCACTATATGTAGGTTATCTATATAATAAGGTAGGTAATAATCTAATAAGGTAGGTTATCTAATTAATGTGTCAACGTTATAATATGACTACTAGTACATACTAACAATTCAACTGTATCTAATATGTATTTATAGCAAAATTTGCGAATAAACCTGAATTTCGGCATTAGTCAAACCTCTTTGGTTTAAATTATTTTGTTTTTTAAAGTAAATAAATAAAAAATAATCTAGTACATAGAGATATCTATAATCTATATTATATAGTGCGCATTAGTTGTTATATTCCTTGTTTGACTATACCGAGAAACGTAGATAGAAAAAACTCTATGCTGCTCACGAATTGACAGTAAGTACCAAGTCTAGTTCGACATTAGAAGACCTAAGGTCGTTCATGATTTAGTGCTGCTATCAATTTTTAATAAACTCCTTTGGGAAAATTCTTGAAACTTATGAAGTTCCCACTCATCCTTGCCATGACTCACCAAGCCACCCTAAAATTACTCATCGTATCAAATTGTTGGTGAAACATATAATACTATATTAAAATGTATATATTTAAATGGCTAAAAAGAGTCGGAATGAAAACTGTAGTAGTACTTATGATTATACATTTAATGATTACACAGGCCAACAACGAGAAACTTTTTCGATAATTGTAAATTATTCCTGCTTAAGTTGGTCTCCTGATTACGAAAAAAATAATAAAAAAGTTGTATCACCCACCAATTTCTTACAATTCACTATTATGTAATATTAAATTTTATGTACCAGAATGTATAGGAGGTATCATTAACTAGGGAATATTTTTCAAGTTGGCAACATTATTCTAATACAACACTGCAAGGGATCAACACTGGTCTCAAAAGCAATGGCCCTTAAGGACAACCTTGATACCTAGCATAAAAAACAATTTACATGACACATTAGTTGACTCCACATAAAGATGGGCTTAATGAAACAATTTGTTAAAGCTTTACCTAAATATGGCGATTGTTTTATATATTTGTGTAGCAAATTTCCTCATTTATCATAAGCTAAACTAAAAGAAGGGATTTTTGTCGGGCCTGATATTCGAAAATAATGTTCTATTCAAACTTCAAAGCTACAATGAATGAGAAGGAAAAGGAGGCTTGGATATAATTTAAAGAAGTTGTGATTTACCTTTTGAGTAATTAACAAGCTTCGAATTATAAACTTATCGTAGCTAATATTATAAACAAGTTGAATACTCTTGGTTGCCTGATAAGCCTTAAACTCTACTTTTTGCACAACTATTTTGATTTTTTTCCGGAAAACTTAGGTGATGTAAGTGTAGAGCAGGGAGATGGGTTTCACCAGGATATAAAAGAGATAGAAAAACAATACCAGGGACGGTGGAATATCACAATGATAGGTGATTACTGTTGCTTACTACACAGAGAACAACAAAACGCAATTCATAGACGAAAAAGCTACGCAAGAAATTTTACGTAGAAAAGGAAGAAGAAGTAAAAAATAATTAGCATTTAGTATCATAATTTAAGCAATTAAATATAATTGTAAGGGAAAACTTAACCAATTTAAAAAACGGTGATATCTTTAATTTTTGTAGATCAAATTTACCCTATTTTTTAAAATATTAATCGATATTCTATTGTGAGAGATTGGTGGGTGATAGTAAAAAACTGCTATTAAATACGGTTTTAGCATTCATAAATGCATAAGATTTAGGTTTTTTTTTTTCAAAAAGTTTTTACAAACATTTTTTTTGTTGGCCTGTGTAATTATATGACAGCGATAACTCCGACACCAATTTCGGCGACGGTTGCAGGTTTTATTAAACAGGCCTATCACGTAGGAGTAATTTTTAGTCCCCAAGTGTGTACACAAGAGTACTCTCTCTTCCTTTGCCCACATAACCCTTTGGGACGGATGACCGACACGACTGGATTAGATGCAAGACCATCTTTACATGCCCTACTGACGCATGGATCATCTTACATGGCAGGCAATCAGCCAGCGTTGTTCTAGCTTAACTTGTAATTAACATGTTTCTAACGAAGAAACCGAACCCACGACTACCGAGTCAAGTTCCACGCTCTATGCCACTAGACCACAGAGGTGTTACAGACAGATAATGTGTCGAACTTCATAAATCAATATTGTTATGGGCCGCACATTATACGATATTTCTGATCCGAAAAATTCGGGGGATCCACCGGAGTGCACTTTATTCAGTTTTTTGTAAACCCCGCATACGATCCAATATTTCTGATAGGTTTTAGAATGGTGTTTGACAGTACGTCATAATTTTCTGATCAAAAATTTGGATAATGTGTTTAGGAGTAAGTAGTTGAATTTTTTTGTGATATTTAGGGGGCAAATTAGCAGACGAGTTACCTGATGGAAAGCAACTGTCGTCGCCCCCCGTAGACATAGGGGCATTGGGGAAGTTGGGCCACCGGTAAGCTCACTCACTGAACGAAACACACCACGCCGTTTCACGCCAGTTTTCTGCGAGGCCGTGTTATTAATCCAGTCGAGCCGGCCACGGCAAAACATTCTTATTAAGGCAATAAAAGTCTAACCCAGACTGCTTTTACTTACCCATTGTGGTCATCAGCGGAGTAATTGACGGTACGGATGGTGCCGTCAGGCTCGGCAACGGAGTAGGAGCCCTTGACTACGTCACCATCACGCGCCTCCCACTGGTTCTTCTGGTCACCCGTGTGACCGTCAGCGACGCCGTAGTTAAACTGGTACCGGGGATGCGCCTAAAGAACAAAAGGAATGTTAATTCCGTTTTTTAAGCAAAATTTTAAAAGCAAGGTTTCACCACTTCCTGATATGGCTATTTATCGAATCTGTCAAATAAGTTGTGGTAAGCCTATCCCTTACTTATCATCAGGAGGAGATGAAACAAGGTGTAAGGATATCCTTAGTATTTATTTACGCAAAAATCATTATTAACAGTTTTCGATTTCATAATTATACTTTAAATTTTAGATACCAGAATTAACACAATATCTATTTTTTTAATTATTAAATCGTAATATATCAAAATTGATGTTAAATAAAGTACCGATAAGTCAAATATTTTTTTTAAGATTATTCACAAAAGGAAATCAGAAAATCGGGTAGTTTTTTTCTTAATCATCCAAAATAAGTAAAAGTATAGTGAGTTACTAATGGTATTTATTTTTCTAATAAGATAAAATCGAAATCAGGCTAACGAAAGTTACAAAAATCTTCTGTAGTTATTTTTATCGACTTTCCAACCGCCATACTACTTCTATAAATGAACGCTTTGAAACGTTTCTTAGGAATCTTATTTCTTTATGCTAGCGACAAGTCTTAATTAGATTAATTAGCTAGTATACATTAGATAGTTCAAAAAGCTTTAAGCTATTTACGCGGATAATAGCAATTGAAAATCTAGAAAGTTATTAAACACTTACTCCCTTATTTATAAAAATATTTAAGCAATGTTTAACTAATCGTGGCTCGCTGTCCTTTTCTGTCCTGTGATGTTTTCAATATTCCTGTTATGAAAGGGACTGCGAATCTTGGTTACTCAAACACTGTTTAAATATTTTTATGAATAAAAGGCGTTTAACAATGCCAAGCAATATTTAACATACATTTTACACGATATTGGTGTAAATTCTAGCTGTATATTACTGGTAAAAATAGTTTTTTTTTCAGAGCTTACAATTTCTTTTGGTCTTTATTTAAACAATGTGATGAGCCACTTAATTATTTTAGAGTTCATCCTTCACAAAGCCCCGTCATTATAGTCCCCGCTTGATACTAAGAGCACGATCAACAAATTTTGAGATGATGTCTTTATTCGTAAAGGTATATTTATGAATAAAAACAGCATAACAAAATCTAAGTACTAAGCGCTGAATATAATCACAGGCCTTAAGAGCCTGCTGGTAAAAGTAGCAGAGATATGAGCAGATAATATGATCGTATCATCGTTTATATTCGGCAAGCATACACACAGTCGTACGTAGTACTTTTTGACGAGCTGATCAATGACCATAGACTGATCGACGAGTAGAACCAAGTCATCGTTTGTATTACCGATCATGAAGAGCAGCTATGAACTTGTAATGCTCGAAATAAAAAAAATACTCACAATAACTTCAGCGGCAACGGCGTGCGCCACAGGTGCGGCGTGGACGATGGGGGCAATGGGGGCAATGGGAGCGTGCGAGACCAGCGCTCCGTGACCTGTGGGAATAACGAACAAGGTGGGGTCACAACTACTGTAACACTATCTACTCCGATATTGTTTTGGGAGTAGGGAGGCGTCCAATCCAGGTACGTCATTTGCGGACCAAAATTGACGTACTGACATTGATAATAATAATAACGAAATGTTATTTTCCCACAAAATATGGCAGTCTAGTATTTCCAGTCAGTCCCACTTTTTAGGTCTGTATCTGTTTTACCAGACAATAGGCATCTCACGAAAACAAAATTTCTGCTAACCCAGCTATCTCTGTCTCTGTCTTACTTTACCTAAACCAGCACCTCCCCAAGCGGGTCCACCCCAGGCGGGCGCACCCCAGGCGGGTGCACCCCAGGCGGGGGCAACAGCGCGTACGACGGGTGCAGGGTGACCGAGTACGATGCTCTGAGAGGACACCGCGCCATGGCCGGCCGCGATGAGACCCGCCTGCGCCGCCGCCACCAGTGAGCAAACAAACAGCACCTGAAACCAGTACTCTAATGAAACAAATACAATATGAATGATGAATGAATAAAAAAATTAAAATCAATAAAAGAAATATAATTTCAAATCACACATTACAAAGAAAGTAATGTTTCATAAAAAGGGTCTGTTGCACCTCTTACTGTTAAAATTTCTGTTAGGCTATCCACAACTTTTTTCACATATTATCCATACAAAATCTGTAAAATAAAGTTGTATCTGTCAAATAAATAGTATTAATAGAAAGCGATGAAACAGGCCCTAAATGTATAATCAACCGCAGTTATCGTAAGCGATGCTTAATTGTATTTATGTGGGGATGAGGAAGAAGCTGTTTTATTTATTGATGCAAAGAAAATAGCACTATGAAACCATTTTTGGATTAATACGAATTAATTCGTAATAGAACATATTTCAATATCGTCCGTAATTTTAGCATAGTTTATTGCTGAATTGTACTAAGCAATGAGTTTAGTAAATTCAACGGTGCTACTTTGTGCATGTGTGTTAGTGCGTGTTATACTAAAAATATGACTACCAGACGTAATAGCAATTGTTATAGCTTGTAAAAATGGAATATTTTATTTATAGAATTATGGATAAGATACAGATCAAACCAATACAAAAATTACTAAAAAAATCACTTGTTAAATTAAGTAAAAAAACTTTAACAGTTAAAATATAGGTTAGCCACTTTATAGGTTAGCCATTTAATAAACCACCATACGTCGAAACAATTCGAAATTATAATGTCACTTATGGTTTATACAAAGAAGTATATGAAGTTATCACTAATCCAAAAGGACACAACTCTTTACCTTTGTGAACATTTTTCTTAAATTTCTATTTTGCACGTATGCTCACTTTGGCACTAGAACCTAATCTGTGCCTAAATTTGTGATAACTAGTGCTTATATACGAGCTGAACTAGACATAACCTATAGGTACAAACCCTAGGACCCGCCCTCAGGGCCTCAGAAATATGTGTATATGTATAATGGGCGCAGTCAACACACAACGCTACTCCCAATAGAAAGAATATCATGGACATACCACTAACGTGAAATATATTCGTCAATAAAACCTCAAGTGATCGTTTCTGTACATCGTAAATATATTAATATATCTATGGACGCTTCACACCACGTCAATCTGGCCCTGTGCTAAGTACCCGAAGGACTTGTGTTACAGGTACCAG
>JAOTAV010047714.1:0-16778 GCA_026546445.1 Cyclargus thomasi
GGCGCCGTAGTCTCGACGTTCAGAAAGTGTACTTAAAGTACTTATTTTGAATAAAAAGATTTTGATTTTGATTTTATTCCTTAAAGATACACGTTTGAAGAATTCGGCGTTGTTTTATTAACCCAAAGCATACCCTACTAAGTAAATTATATCAATCATCATCATCATCATAGCTACTATGGCTTTATTCATCAGTCTACCATCATTCAAGATAATTATTCCGTCGCTTGTCAAGCGATTTGTCGGTTTTAAGGCGCGCTACACACTTTAGCCGCCGACACCGCCGATATTTGTCGACAACATTTTGTCGGTAAGCTAGGTTGTTAGCTTCACTTACAAGATACGTGTCGGCAGAACAAGCTGCTTGCCTGCTAGCGGGCAAGGTGTGCAGTAGAGCGCTTCACAAATAGTAATATATTACGTAGAACAAACAAAATAATAAAGTAATAACTGATTTATATTCAAAACTAGTTATACCTTGCGGCGATACCCGTGACTTAGTCGAGATTAGAAAGTACTCTATGTGCTAAATGCCAAATTTAATCGAATTCGTTCAGACATTTAAGCGTAAAGAAATAACAAACATCACACTCACAAACTTACAAACTTTATAATATTAGTAAGATAATATATTTGCCGTGGGGAAGCCATGCTTAGGCACGAATGAGCCAAAGTTTCGACGGACTCACAGAAAACTGGTGTGAAACGGTGTTGTGCTGTGTTTCGTCCAATAAGTGATCTACCGATGACCCAACTTCCCTAATCCCTATTCCCATTATCAGGTGCGTGCGCTACATACTGGCTGAAAAACAGTTCGTTGCTTGCCATATGAACTTGAACGTCTTGTATGTTCAAAAGTCCCTTTTACGAATGAAAAATTTTAATTATTAGTACAATTAAACCCGACGGACGTGGTTCTGCCGCTCTTTTACACTGTGGCTGAGTACTTCGCCGTACACTCATTGGAATAATCCTGTGCTGCCACTGCCCATTCCTTATTTTTTCATAAAAAGGCCGGCAATGATGTGCTACTCTTCGGATGTTACGAGTGTCCATGGGAGACGGCAGTTGCTTTCCATCAGGTTACCCGTCTACTCCCTTGCTTCTTAAATAGCATAAAAAATGTATCATGCATAATGGTTCTCTATAATTTTAAGTTAAGGTTATAATTTTTTGTTAAAAATAATAATTGCGCAACGAAGTTACGGGCAGCGACTAGTTAAATAATGTTATGCTCTCTACAGTCTCTGCATTCTATTATTATTTACTACAATGCAAGCATAAAATATGTAAACAAATCGTATAATTTAATCCTTAACGATTTTGAGTAGTATTTTAAGTTTGTTTAAATATATAATAAGTACTCTATAGTTTCTTTAGGTATCAAACAATTCAAATTAATGTCGAACAGGTTGTAACAAAAGCAAGAATAACTACTTCAGTAAGTGAACATGGGTCTCATTTTTTTTTGTAACCATTATTTATTCTGTGGTAGCAGCACTAAAGTAGTAATTTTTTTCACCTTTTTATGGAAAAGTTTATGACGCTGGGGAGCTTGCTCATGGAAACAAATCACAAAAATATTCTTTCAGTTCTACTGCTTTCACAGTTAACATTATATAAGGGACGCATATCCTTACTAAAATATTTACATCTGAGGCCTGTTTCACCGCTTCCTGATATGAGTCGGATAGTCTATCCACATTTTTTTTTATAGGTTGTATGGAGAATCTGTCAAAAAAGTTATCGATAGCCTATCAAAAACTTTATCTGTAAGCGGAACAGGACTTTACTTTTGTTTCACCTTGTATATTTTTTTAATTCTCCAAATCATCCTTCCCTTTCTACAGGTAGGAAATGGGTCCCTGACCCACGGGTCACGACGCATAAGAGGCGGCCGATCTTCTTGACAAGCTCTTCGCATCCAATTAAACTCTTGATAATGCACCTCTTAGCGTATAAAACTCATCGTTCGGCCCAGTTGATTGAGACTAAGGTCATCTGCCTTGATCGGTTTTAACACTAAGTACTTCTATGTAATAAAGCTTCCACCATAAATCATAATGGGTTTCCCGGGATATTATTCAAGTGGCTTACAAGTTTTTTTAATAGACAGAACCATGAAGGTCGTCGTAGAGGGTGAATATGAATCTGGTGATGCTGGTGTTCCTCAGGGTTGTGTGCGTGTGTATACTGCGTAATGCATATTAATGATATGTTGCAGACCAATGCCATTCATTGCTATGTAGATGATAGTACATGTGATGTACCGGCTCCCCGAATATTTCTCGGCCAAATGTCATAGATAACCGGAACTCTCTAAATCGGGGAAATAATATAGTCGGGTTTAACTCCAGTGGCAACTGGCAGTCGGCCACCATGTACTTTTCGCGTATTGCCACGCACAGTAAAAACCTAAATGGATCAACGCCAATAGTATGTCCGGACCAAAACGACCTGCAAACTTTCAAGAAGAGAGCGTTGCCCCTGTCAAAGGACCGGCAACGCTTCTGCAAATTTTCTAATGTTGCGAGTGTCCATGGGCGATTGTTGCTTTGCATCAGGTGAATCGTTTGCTCGTTAGCCCCCAAACTAGTCCTACTACATATTAAAAAAGTTTTGTGCGTATGGATTCAAAATCAATTAAAGTTCGTGTTGTCTAAAGGACTCAGCGTAAGTACGCAAATAGGTCGTGATAAAATACCTGCTGCGTCTATTTTAAGATGTGTAACAACTAGCGCTCCGCATTGGAATGTCTCCAAGCTATGACGATGGTGCACGTTAGATTGCTTTTGTTGTGTTTACGATTCGATACCCAACGATAATAAGAACGATAAAATGTTGAGTTGATAAACAATCTGAACTTATTCAATTATTGTACGTAACAAGTGCGAAATAAAAAATTGGTATTATTACTTATGTTTTAGTGTAGAACTGAGAATATTCCTCACTTTAAAAAATAAACGTTGGTGACGTCTAGATGATTTTAATAAATGCTGATGACCGAACGGGTGTATTTATTACACGACTTCCTCTTCCTTCATCAATATATTATTATTATTTATTTTTTATATTATATTTATATATTATTATTATTTATAGTTCTTATATTGTATTTGTAAATAATGACACTAAACATTATCGTAACTCGTAAGTAGTATCTAAGAAAGTAAATGCAGCGAGCGATTGCACGCAAGCAAGTCGTTCTCCTTATGCAGTTAGTATGTCAGTAGGTCAATAGCTGGTTACTGACGAATAATACCAAAACCAGTTTTGTGTAACTTTACCCAATACGGTGACCACATTAACTAACGAGGTTTCTTACTTAGAAAATGTATTTCTACGTTTATGTTTTTTTCGTTTTTTGTTATCAATACTAATTTATTAATGTTTAGGTTTTTATTTTAAAAGTTAATAGAACTAACAATATATTTATTGTTAGTACTATTAATATTATCACTTGTCTATGTAATGACGATTATAATAAATGATTAGAGAGATTTCTACGTTTATTTAATGTTATTTAATAAGTTTCTTTATAAAATTTTATTCAATCTGATTAAGAAGAATCATGATATGATAATATTGTCGTTTCAAAATACTTTTCCTAAACTAATGAAAGCACGAACAATACAGAAGCCAGGTAACATCATGCCAGGTAATGTGATACAAATTATAATGAACATGGACACTACTAACTCTAGATAAGAGAATATAGAGGAATAACATATATAATATAGAGGAGAGAATATATCTTAAACAGGTATTTAGTATTGACTCATTTTAATTATAATAATGACGTGCAGCAAATTGGTCTATTTAATATTAAGAGAGCAATTTTGGAGTAGATTCTCGGAAGGGAAGATCGAAAGGACACAACCCTACTACGTATTACATTTTCAATTTTTGTAAAGCATTTGTAAATAGTATAGTTTTTAAAATTTTGTATATGAACTTTTGTTATTTATAATCCTGAAATAATATGCAAATAAATGTAATATATTTGTAAATAGTCGCCTACTACCGCATTATATCTTAACACAGCAAAAAATTTAAATGAACTTAAATATAAAGTAAAGATTATACCATTTGCAATAATTAAATCAATACACGTGAACAGTGTTGCGAAACAGCGATATACACGTAATTTGTGCAATTGTACGAGAAGCGGCTGCCGGTTAGGAACTTGTACGACACGGAAGTGCTGGTGAAAGTGGGGTGAAAGCGCGCGCAGCGTTTACCTAACGCCGCACCGCACCAGACCCGACCGCGATTCGCGACGTAACACACACTAATATGAAAGTCAATGTTAAACGCGAATGTTAAAGCGATGTGTTATCGCTGCAAGAATAGATTACAGAAGCCTCATGACGACTTTACAATTCGTGAACCACAATCCACATGTAATTCGCCCGCATGATGGTGACCTCGATTATATAGTGAAAACAGGCGAACTGATATCGAAACTCTCAAGTAGTGCAATTCTGCCATCCTCAAGCTTAAATGCCGTAAACCAACATCCGGTCGATTTTGACATTTTGAAGCCATCGTATCAGAAAAAAAAGTTCTCTATCGACATGTATTACCTAATTTTTGTAGCTTTTATAGTCATCGAGTTATTAAAATTAATATTGCCGTTATGAAGTATCAAGTCCTCAGAAAAATTGCCTCATTTTTTGCTCATAACTCAAAAAGTAATTTTTGTACATAGCGGCATTTTAGCTTGAGGACGACAGAATTGGTAATTGTAGATCAAAAATAGAATAAATAAGATTAATGATTATACTCTAATTATCATAACCAAGGTAATAACTGTTTGAATGGGAAGTTAATAGGAATCTCATAGTTAATTTATTTTTAGATTAACACATAATAATCTGCAGTTAATGGTAACTGATACCGGAAAAATTAAAATTACTATAGAGTAATAAGTAATAATAGGAATGACGTATAATTTTGATCAGATGGGACACCTAATTGAAAGTATACAAAATATATTTCAGAGAGGACTGTTATCTTGAGCTATTTGAAGGAGTGATAGCTGATATCTATGTAGGTCACTTTAGAAACAAACTGGTGCAAATTGTTTATACTATCTCGAAAGTGTTGCCAGTAATAGACAAAAAATTATGTAAAATGCTAATTTTAATTTATTAAATTACGCGTGTAAAGCTTATTTTTCATAGATCAATACAACCTTTCTTATGTACTCAAATAATAATTGTTCTTAAATGAAGAAATACGTGACGATAAAATGTTTCATAATTTTGAGTTTTATTTTGAGGTATGTTAGTTAATTGGCTATGTTCACTGTATACGGAAACTATAAAGTATGATATGTTGTTAGTAACAAAATGTTTACCCGTTAATGTATCGGTCCATGAAATATATAATTCAGCTCGATATTAAGATTGAAAAAAAAAGTAGGAGGCACAGTATGTTAATTTTTTTTTCGTTATGAGCAAGCACAGCCTAGGTGATCTCTGATGTATCGAGGTATATGTAGATTGTAGATTCGTGATCATCGTTATAGGTAGATCACAATCAAACTGTAATCGCATTTTTCTCGTTTTTTCACCGAGTCGTCTAAAACATAGGTGCATTTAGAGGTTTAGTTAGAAAAGGGTACTTACCTACAACAATTTATATTTAATCATCATCGCATTATTCACGATTATTGTTATTTATTTAGGCATATTTATATATTAATACGCTAGCCTAAACTTTATACCTCTTTTGACGAAAGACGCGTGGATGTTAAAGCATGAAGTTTCTGGCAGTTATAGTTGATATGGAGGAGAAGCGTGGAATACCAATTTTTTTTTAAATATGCTTTTATCTTACATATTTTTAGTAAATAAAACGCTACGCACACTACAACACGCACGCTACAATATTTTGACATGAAACGATAAACATACACGAAATATTCTATTGTTTATGGTCGACATTTTTTGAAACTCTTTACTTAAAATTAATATTTTAAGTATTTATGGTCGAATTTCGACTCTTGTTATAATTAACAAGCATTCTTGACCTATTAATTAAAATTGATAACAAATTTATCGTACGAGCTGTTTCGACTGTCGTGTGACCTACTTGACTTAAGTATTTACTCCAACTTACGTGTATTAAAAACTAACCTACGAATAGGATTTTAGAACACATATACAAATATTTTTTTGCGTAGAAAACTTAAAAGTATTAGAGGTTCACGTACATTTTGTATGTTCGTATTTCAGTTCTTAACCCAAATCAAACATTTTACCTAAGTTTTTAATGTGTACGCGACTGTGACGCTGTTAAAATCGCCAATCGATTCGTAAGTGTCATACATTTTAAGATAAAATGACCTTTATTACTAATAGGTGACCTTAAAACTTAAAACCAAGGTCTGAACATGTCAGTTAAACAGTGAAAATTCACGTGTAATACTAATATAAATAGTGAAAGGGTGAGCAGATGTTAGATTTTCCTTTTTTTGTTAGATTCATCCCTTTAAAATATATTGTGAAAGGTGTTATCTGATTATCATTATTTTATTATTCCATAAAACGTATGGACAGTGCGTGCGAAAGCATAAGGTATCACTGTTTCATTTTTAAATAGATTTAACGAGTAGCTTCCTCATCGTTGGTGCAAGGAGGAAACGCCGTTGCCCGCGAGTACGCCTTGACACACTTATTACATAGCTATACCTCTACACTTTAGAGTTGAGGTCTCGCAATCGCAAGTTCGCGATGAAATCATTCGATGTAACTAAATATGAATGTGCGAAAGTTATTTGTAAGTTACCGCAGGTTTAACTTAAAAAACTGCTATCACTTTTTTAATTTAGAGATTACAATATTGGATTCAATTTACTTTTTCTAAATCATACGTCTCTCATTTTGAAATTACTACAGACACATTATGCATTATTTTGCTGTGCTTTGCTGTACTACGTAATGAGTGCACATATATTTTATTAATATACACCTAGGTGTACGAAAAATCTAGATGATACCAAAATAGCACTTTTTTATTATCGATACAAAGTCTGATAATGACTATGGCACTCTCTTAAAATAGTCGTATATATAGGTGACTTTTATATATTTCTTATTTAGACTAAGTTTTTTCATACCTTTTCCATAATTTTGTCTGCTGAAAATCCTTAAAATTATGTGCACAATTATGTGTATACGTCCTTATATCTTTGTAATTCAGTATTTACGCTAAAAAACGTATGATACTTAAAAATGAATAATGCGTGTACTTACATTTGCCATTTATCTGTTCAGATCCCAATTAGTAAACAATCCATTAACTAATAGCACTGAACACTTGTTTCCAAAGCATAACAATTGGAGAGCAATTACGTCTCCTTCACTTCACTCGAGACTAAAAAAAATCAAACACAGTCGGAGTTTTAACAGAGTTCACTTTAGTCTTCACAGATTAAGGTCTTTTTTAACGGAGTTTATAATTCGATTACATAAAACTTCACACAACGTATCTGGGTTCACACCCAGTCCAAGTAGGTACCTGTAACAAGACAAAGAGCTAGTAAGTTCTTTAGAACGAGATTATAGTTACACAACGTACATTAATAATTTTAAAGAAGCACACGTAAACAATATCGCACTCACTTGTCTTACGGATTTTGTAAAGTTAGGCCTAATATGGGAAAGGACGTAAAGATTTAGTTGCCCGCGCGAAACGTCACGAGTCCACAGTACAACGGACGAACGCTGACTAGCTGGCGCAATGAGGGAAGGAGGTGGGGAGGGAGAGAGCAGACGGAGGACAGATCGGGGGAGGGAGAACGTCTGGCCGACTGGTTGGTCGACCTATTCGCTTGTCGTTTTACGCACACACACAACCAAATGTTACATTGTCGGCAAAGTTTCTAGGCTGGTTTATTTGCGCCTATATACGACATAATATTATTTACTGAAACAAAAGTAGCTAATGAGTACAATAAATTAAACAGCATATTAATTGAGCTTCAATTTTTTTATAATACAGTTCTAAAAAAAACAAAACATGTGATGCTGGACGAATACGGAAGAATTCATAACCTTCAGGAGTTCTCATGGCCACGCGTTAGAGCGTAAAGGTTATATATCTTACCGCTGGCGAATAATAATAATTATTACAGAATGTTCTTATTTTTATGTAAGTTTCAAAAAGTTGGATCTATAAATTAAAGTGACTGTTCAAATTTAAGCTGATAAAATGTTCACGTTAGATACGTGCAGATAGCCGTAGATATAGGATGTCTGATACAGATTTTAATAAAGTAATGATAAATAATTAATTTCGTACCCATGGAAATTAAATTATAATGATGTGTCTAAAATCCTAATGCAGTTTACAGATTACTTGCCAAGTTTCAGCACACAAGTTTCAGCATGGTCTTTGTAGTTTCAGTAAAAAATTACTGTGACATACGGGCGGACATGACGAATGACAGACATGTTTCATTTTTGCCATTTTGGTTTAGAATCTGCTACTATTGTTTTGAAACACCCAACGTAGTAGGCCCCAGACAGGCTAGTAGTGCTAGTACCTACCCACTTTGCAACGTTAATATGTAACGTTTTACCGAAGCTTGACAGAAATGTTTAAAAGTTTTTAAAAGAAAAGTTAATGAAGTATATAAAGTACAGCAAGAAAGAGTTTTAACTGACAATAAGATGTATAGTTCGTGGAC
The DNA here is from genome assembly GCA_026546445.1 of Cyclargus thomasi. Classification (NCBI taxonomy): domain Eukaryota; kingdom Metazoa; phylum Arthropoda; class Insecta; order Lepidoptera; family Lycaenidae; genus Cyclargus; species Cyclargus thomasi. The sequence continues at coordinate 8,699 of JAOTAV010047714.1, forward strand.
TATTGAACACAGCGAGGACGTGCAGTCACGCATCAACAGTTTATTTGAAATGTAAAAACATCGATCGATATTTTGCACGAAGCTGTCCCGTCTGTTTAACAACCGCTACGCATTCGAGATGAATAAAAATAAATACATCTATATCTTCGCGGGGGTAACGCACTTGTTTGGTCTGTTCCCACTCACGCTCAACTGTTCAAGTTTTTTTCTTGTTCGCATGTCGAGTCATCGCCTTACCAGTTCTTTATTTTTAATGGCAACTCGTGGCACAGCACAGCCCACCTTTCACTTATCACTAAGTTATATATAATCATCGGTAACATCTCAAAATAGTGTATTTAAACGTCGAAGTAATGAGAGAAAAGTTTATGCCAAATAAATTTAGACTTACAAGAGTCTCTGCAGCCAAACTCCTTGATAATTAATCGAGTCTTGCAAAACCGTTTTCCAAGGTAACAAACACGTTGTGAGCCGCATGGACAAATAAGAGTATGGACACATTAAAATGTACAGAGCAATTATTATTATCACTAAAATTTCTATTAGTTCACACGACCACATTCGTTTGCGACACGTACATGACTGAGGAGTGAGACCGCAGACCTGTTTTAGAGAAAGTGACCGTTTTCAAGCGATTACTTTCCAGCGATCGTGCAACTTTATCTTTTGCACTGTGGGAGTAACGATCTACCGTTATACTGCCTTAACTATTAAATTTTTATATTACGCCAGAATTTTTTATTATGTCCGAGTGGTGGACCGAGTATGGAGGATCTATCACATCAGCAAAATAATCTTCTCAATATGTAACGCCAAATGCCAAACGAAGGTAAAAAAACAGACATTAGGTTTAGAGAATTTATTCTCATAAAAGGTATATTTACCTACTCACATGAGAATAATTATTAAAAATGCTCAAATTATTAAAGTTCGATCTTAATTTGTACTACGTCATAAGTTTCTCGTTTTTGCAGAAATCAATTAAAAAAATAGTTACTTCTTAGGAAAGCGTTATATAGGAAAAGCTAATGAATTAATATTTTTAATGTGGTTTTTATAATTAATGTGGTTTTTATAAAGCTGTGCTCCCTCAAAAGTTATTATTATATATTAGGTTATTTTGGAATAGCTTGTTAGTATTTTAAAAATAAGTAGTTTGGATCAATTATGTACAATTTTTTTTCTCATATAAAAATTTAATAATGATTGTCTGGTGTCAGAATCGACCTCATAGGTCAAAGCCCATATAGCAAATAAATGCTGCGAGTAATTGCTGGTACTTTGATAGCGACGTAAGAAGGTTGTAACAAAAGTAAGTGATAATAATACTTCCCTTACTACATACTTTACTGTAGAAGTAGCATCGCTGAATGGGGAAAAAATTTGTATGGATAATCGCCTCAATGATATGAATTTACCTATGGGTACAAATCAGAAATGAAGACATAAGTGGAAGAAGCGAATAACTAACATTTTACAACCTTAGAATATCAACCTTAGATCATAATCTTTTCCCATAAAATTTTTATAAATCTTAGATATTGGGATTTCAATATCTGGCTTGTCTATCTAGCTATACCATCAATCCATATTATTTTAATTTCCAATATTTCCGGACTTAGAGTCCATTTACGCAAAACTCCGGGAGTTTTTAAAATGTTAGTTACCCGTTTCTTCCACTTATGTCATCAAATGTTTTGCGCTTTTAGCGCTGCATTCATAGCAAACCCTTTATAATTATTGACACATTAATTATTATTCTTACTTTTGTGACATATATATTATGACGAATTACTCATCCTAAAATATATGCGCACCCAGAATATGTCAAATTTATACATTTAAAACTTTGTTAACCCTAGATTGGCCTTAGATCACAGACAACACAAATTACGACAACGGACTTGAAAAAAAACAGTAACAGTGATTAAAAGTACATAATTAAAATTGATGGTTCTAGAGAAACTTAATAAAATAACAATTTTGGAGCCTAAGGCTAAAGTCATAATATAATAAAACAAGTAGTTTTTTATTTTATAGTCTAACATTTCGTTAAATTCTGTGTTCAATATCTCTAAGCATTTTGAATGAAAAATACGCCAGGAGTTAAAATAGAGATCAACATGTTGATTACATTATAATGTCAGTGGTAAGTAGTTGCCGTTATATCAGTCACAGAATTAGGTCACCAACGGAGTTTCGGCCGCATACTAATCACATTCACACAGCTTATTTTAGCTTTCTATTTCTATAACAGAGCACTTAAAATTTTTGTGTACCTAAAACTTTATAATATCTACTATTATAAGAGATACAAAACACATTTAAAGATACAAAATTGTTACAGAAAAGACACCCGAAGGAAAAGTTGTCTAAATAAACTTAAAAAGAAGTAGATATAAAGTTATCTTCATAATCCGCGAATACAGACTTTTGTAAGTAATTGTGTAGTGGGCATACTGGCCTCTGTCCGATATTTGTCTATACTCATTATTCGTCCTTGATCGGCGAGTTGACAAAGTACTACGGCCGATCATGTGGACGCTTGCACGATGATCGTGCTGAATAACGAACAACGAACATAGGCGATTATGTAGAGACTCCATTACGATGCTGACCAACAACGCCGTTTATCTTTAACTACGAATGTCAAAGTAAAATCGACAAATTGTCGGCAAACAAAGCAATATAATAGTTAAAAAGGTGACAGCAGGGTTGTTGAGGAAGTGATTATGAGAAAGAGGAGGAGAGGAATTTTCAAGCGCAAAATTAGAGGATGAGATGGATGAGGAACAGGATATTTTTTGAGGAAGAAGATGCCTATGAGAAAGCGGACGAGGAAGTGGATAAGTGAATGATAGGAAATAATAAATACTAGCGGACCCAATGAAATAGCCGCTGAACTTTAACCATTCTCAAAACATTCACAATAAAGAATCATCAAAATCGGTTCAGTAGTTAAGGAGTTTAATAACATACAGAACACACACACAAAAGTTCCTCATAAATTCCTCTCAAATTGTGAGGAAGCAATAGCGGAAGAGGATTTTTTTATTTTTGTATGAGGATATGGTAACGCTTGAGGAACCCAAAAAATTGCGGAACTTCCTCATTATGAGGAAGAGGAAGAGCAATCCTCAGCTACCTTAGAAACAGGATCTTACGCTACTGAATAAGTACCTACAGGATGCTACAGGCGGCTAAACTTGAATCCCGTGTATCTACAGTTAGTGAGAAGCGTGGACCAAATAGACAAAAGCGAAGCGACACCGGCTGGCACGACCTTGTCTCTCTCACGGACGCCGCAAGTGTGTCACTGGGTCAATCATTTCGCACTTTTTCGCCACACGGTGTGCAATCAATGCAATATTATTTGCACTTTCAGTATAAAGGTCAGCAAAAATATTCGGAGGTAAATCAGTAACACTTGTGTGCTAACAGTTTTGCTTATCCCAATGTTTCATCTTTATAGAATTAAAAATGTTTGGCATAAACCCGTGGTAAAAATTAAGTTTTTTAGTAGTTCTTACCCTTTATTAAGATCTTTTGCTGAACAAAATTTCGACTTTTTCTGCAATCAATCTTTTTTATTTTAAGTAATGTATATTATGTACAATCAGAGAAGTTGAAACAGACACAGTTCGTGGATCTACGTAATTTGGTCGGGATATGTCAAACTCAGCCGACAGATCACGACTTACATGGAATTGACATATTCCGACCAAATGACGTAGGTCCGTCAACTGGCTCTTTAAATTTCCCTCATTTTACATTACCAGCGATGATCGACAGGTTACTCGTGCAAGCATCCACAAAGCCGTTCCTAGTTATTTGTCAACTAGCTGATTAATGTCCATCATGGACGATGATTGGTGAGCAAAGCCGAGTGTGCCGTCTACACAATCGTGCTCGCGTGTCATTGTCTGTTATCACCGATAATAAAGAGAAGCCATTAACAGGACAAATCACACAGGTGACAGGTCCGTCGTCGGACTCTGATTTTTTTTTCGGATAGTGTATTACGACTACCTGAGAAAATAAATTCACATATACAACTTTTAAAAAGGGGAAGTTTCTCAATTCAGCCGTATATTATAATATGTCTATGCCTTTGCCTAAACTCAAGTCATTAAGTAAATATTTAATTCGGAACTTAAACCACGTTACTGTTAACGCAGTTTTTCCAGAGAGATAATTTATACTTCCTGTTATGTAATCATGGCTACCATTTCAAATTAGTATATTTCATAAATATCGAAACAAGATGACTCCATAGAAGATATCAAAACTGCTCCTATAGTTATTGGAATATCTTTATGAGGCAAGTAATCAAAATATTTTCATTAATGTGAAATCAGGCAGCCATGATTGTTGGTGGTCCGAAAACAGCAGCTAGTGAGACTGATGTTATTACGTTGACGAATCGAGCCGCAATCCGCAGCCCGCCCATAGCTATTACATTACCCGTTTTATTATAAAATATTACAAAATTTCAAATTAATTATAACTTTAATATAACGCGTTAATGACTATGATATCTTGATTATGATCGATTCGGGATTCGGTAACTTAAAGTATCTTCTATGAAATAATTTTTATATTCGTATCAATTTCGTTTATGTGATCATCGATGTAATGTTTTCTGATTGATGAATTAATTTCCTGTGGGATTCCGTATGTATGTTAAGATAGTCAAGTATATGTTTCACAATTATCACACACACATAGTAGAGCTAAGGGTTAATTTTAGTGTTGTAAGTGAAAATAAAGAAACACCCAGTATTGATAATTTCGTACCTGTAAATGCTTTCATCGTTTAACAACATTTTTTTGTAATTATTGGAAGTATTGTAATTTAATCAGGCTATTCTATGCTTACGTAGATGTATTTTTTACTAGAAGATGCCCGTAACTTCGTTTCGTCAAAATTCGTTCATCGCACAGGAACCGTACATATTACCGGGATAGATACTATTTCCTGACGCGAAATTCAAAGTAGCTCCATACCAAATTTCAGAAAAATCGGCTCACCGGCTTGGGCGTGAAGAGGTAACAGACGGTCAGACATACTTTCGCATTAAATATTTGTAACTGGAATAAACAGGGTGTAAAAAAAAGTAAGTGATTAAACTTTAAGTGTTCCAGATATATAGCTCACTTTTTGTGTCACTCATGTCTCTTGGTCGCTTGGCCATTCGAATCACAAAAAATTTATTTCGCTTCCAGCGCTGCTACTTTCTCAGTGAGCTCTATATCAGGGACACATACGATCCTTAAAGTTTTATCACTCACTTTTGTTACACCCTGTATATTACATAAGTAAATGGATATATGGTCGATCAAAATAGTCAACTTTCATCTCTACCCTATAATAAGACGCAACATACTTTCAATAAGCCTTTCGAGCTTTTAATTTATCATTTTTATCATCTGATAGACATAAAATAAAACGGTTTCCATGATTTTCTGGTAATTTAAAATTGAAATCATTAATATCCAGCGGTGCTTATTACCATACCGCATACGCAATATTTTATGCGTTTTATTCATGCCGAATGATATTTAGTGAAATTAGAGGCATAATAATTATATACATACATCTAATGAAATAACTCTTACGAGTTTATAAAAGTTATGAGGTTTTAATGCGCCCATGATTCGGTCAATAGCACCACAAATAAGATTGATAACTGGTTATACGTAGACATTTAGATAATCTATCCTATCTTATATCTTTAAAATAAGCCTAATTAACAAGCCTGTTGTGAGCGTGTTCACGGTTTTTTTCCTGAAGTGTATACCTAGCCAGACTGATATCTGCTGTATAAACCATCTCGAAATCTCAGAAACCACAACTGCTAGGGATTTCAAATTTTGCATGCGGGTTCTTCTTAGGGTGTGACCGGTCGCTAAGATTGGATTTTCGTAAAATTCAGCACCAAAGGATTGTTTTTAGGCGTTGTAAGTTTGTATGAAAATACTTTTTAATGCTAGCGAAGATGCGGGCAAAGACTAGTTATTTATAAATTGATGTGGACTGTGATACATGTGATACATGTGATTTTTTTTTATCATTACTAAAATATTTTTTTCTTATATTAAATGAGGTTTAAAAGTTTAATATACGAGTATGTACCAAATCCTTACTTTTAAAGTAACATGAGTACTTGTCTTATTTCAGATTATGTTCAGCTCACGACTTCGATCGCGTGAAATTTGAATCGCTTAAAAGTAAGCTTAAGGTATCTCCGATAATTTCAAATAAGTCTGCCACAAAAGTAGATTGCTTCGTTTTGGAAGAGACAAACAAACAAACCCTATAATATTAACATCGATGTAGTCAGTAACGATAAGAACGTACCGTTCGACGAGATACAAAGAGCGATGTAAGTTTTAATTATGCCATTACTTTTAATTCACTTCGGGGCTCGAGCATTTCTCATAAAGCCGGCGTCACGAGGATGGTAGCGGTCACGCACGCGCACGATTAATTCAAGCCAATCAGGGGCTGATTACACGCATTAACACACCACAAACTAAACACTGCTACTGCCCGCTCTTTACCCGCCGTTACATAATGTTCAATTTCATCCTCTCCTCCGTTTACGGGGCAGCCGGCATGTTTATGGACGATATCATGCAATGTCACTACTCTGTGTGCGAGGCTAATGATGTAAACACTGTCCCGCGGCTACCACTTTGTTTTACTGATCTTTCATTACTACTGGATTTATATTAGCATAAGCCGTAGATAGCGACCGCTAATTTCGATGCCGATAAATAACTGTTAACGCTACCGAATATGTTGGAGTAATTACATTCGTAAGCTGATCGGTTAGCCGTCCTTAAAAACGATTTTTTCTTAGAGGTATCAGAAAGTAAAACTTTGACAATGTTTTGTATTAAATTTTGATTATTTTAGGTAATTTGTTTACTATATTCTTATTGTTCTTCATTAAAAATATTAGAGAATAGATACATTATTTTAATTTTTTTTCAATGCCTTAACGCTCATCAAAGTAAAATAATATTCTTAATGACTTTCTAGCACATTAGAATATTATATTAAACACCGGCTAAGTGCGAGTTGAACTAGCACACGCAGGGTTCTATATTTGAAGAAACACAAAAAATTGTGTTTTTTGTAATATTTACCTTCATTATTAATTTTGTTTAAATTGTATTAGTAAAGTATAGATTTCATTTAGTATTTTGTGAAAATTTCAAACGCCTGCCTGTTGTCATTATTGATATCCAGCAAAATATCACATTGAATGGCAGCCCCTCTTATACTCGTATTTATTAAATTTATTTTGGTTTCAGTATTTGCTGTTATAGCAGCAGCACAAATAAATAAGCTATGAAAATTTAGCTCTCTAACTATTACCGTTCTAGAGATACAGCCTGGAAACAGACAGACAGACAGACGGGCAGACATCGATGTCTTAGTAATAGGGTCCTGTTTTTACTCTTTGGATACGGTACCCTAAAAACTAGCCTCTAAATATATGAGATTTAGTTTTCTTTCCTGCCTGTACACCTGTCTATGCCTACCTCTTACATCAACAACCGTTAAAATGAGAAATTTAGCTCAGCTACTTTTTATTTATATCGAAATTCTAGATTTAGAATTATCTTTTTTGATTTGATGTAAAACCCGAACTACGGTTATTGCTGTATTTTATTTATAAGATTTATAGTGCTTTCACCCAACCATGGTGGTAGTGATACATTTTTTTATGATTTATGTATTTTACAAAATTTTATTAATTACATTACTATGTATTTTGCAAATGTTGTAAAATACATAATTGTAATGTAATTAATAAAATTTTGTAAATTAGTGAATTATGAATTTTGTAAAATACATTAATTAATGTGTTTTACAAAATTCATAATTCACTATGATTAATTGTCACTATTAATTATGTAATATAAAAATCGTAATTTTGTTTTATTGTAATTTACGGGTCTTAGTAGTTCTAAATAAATGATTTATTCATTTATTTATTACTAGCTTTTGCCCGCGACTTCGTACGCAGACAGGACGATTTTGACGAAGTTTTCTGTCGGCATTCAA
>JAOTAV010047725.1:0-16775 GCA_026546445.1 Cyclargus thomasi
CTCTCCGTAGGGCTGCTGGAAGAGATTTCTTTAGAAATAAGCAGATCCTTTGTGTCGTCTTACTGTATAAACTGTTCCTTTGTAAATGTTTCCTGTGCACAAAAATTATTAAATAAATAAATAAAAATTTTTTTCTAATTTCATTATTGAATTCAGAAGACAAAGGAGCATACGAGTTACTTGAACAAAAGCAACTACCGTTTCCCATGGACACTTGCAACATCAGAGAAGTTGCGAATGCGGCCTTTTATGAGTATAAAGGATATGGTATTAAGGGTAAGAGAAAAAAGGCTACGCAGTAAGGCCTTCGGTAAGGAAGGTTTTTTGGAATGTCGTATTTCTCAGATCAAGCCGACCCATTCATGCTGGAACATGGCTCTCCCTTGGCATCAAATTGTTTAATAAGAAACATTATAAATTATAATAGTATACTATAATAAGCACGCATGCAGTCTAATGTCAGCTCGTGTTATTGCAACCAAACAATTGATGCACAGAAAAATTTAAATATGATTCTCCATTCGTTCCGAATTTCAATTATTAGCTTTTTTTATGTTATTCCATTAGATAGCTCGTTTGCTCGCTTACACTCTAAGCGAGCAAACGGGTTACTTGATGGAAAGCAACTGCGTTGCCGCCTTTATTGAGGGAAAAGGGAATGGAATAGAGATAGGGGGGATAGGGAAAATTGGGCCACCGGTAAACCCACTCACTGAACGAAACACACCACAATGCCGTTTCACGCCAGTTTTCTGTGAGGCCGTTTTACTCCGGTCGGGCCGGCCCGTTCTTGCCGAAACATGGCTCTCCCATGACAACGAGCATCCGTATTATATACTTGAGATCGGAAAATGTCTCATCGGTACACGCCCCGGCGCGGCCTCGTACTGTATGCTTCGAATATTTTGCTCCTTGTCTTTATTTATGTGCCTCTCCGTTCTGTACGGATCTCTTCCTGTATATTAATATACACTATTATAAACATTTTTTTCATTTATCAATCAACTAAGTAAACTATCGAAACCTCGACCGAATAAATAAAACCAATACACTTAAACACAACGACTCTGTTGGGTCGTTGGAGATAATAAAATGCATCTTAATAAAAGCAAACGACCTCGGCAATATAAAACCCTTCAGAATGGCCCGATTAGCTGATAAGTTACGTCGTCGTCTTTATCCTCGGGGTCTCACGCGCCCTTACATTTAGAGCCAATACTTATCTTTTTTCTAGCGAAACCGTGACGTCAATGTAATCGAAAGGAGTACGTGTGCCGGGAAATAGCCGCTCCGGGACAGAACCGCAGACGTACGTTCGCTGGATGTTCCATACTAATATAAACACGAAAGTATGTCTGTATGTCTGCCTGTTGCCTCCTAACGCCCAATGCGATGAGACGATTTTGCTGATATATGAGATACTCTGAGTCCCGGGGAAGAACATAGTATACTAGGAAGACAAAGACAAGTGAGAGAACAGACACACTTTCGCATTTATAGTAATATATTAATATAATATATTATATTTGAGTAAAAACACTAAGGATATTTCTAGGAATTTAGTTCTGGAATAGAGTAACAGAGGTGACTCGGGTCGGCAAATAAATTTCGCAAATCCCGCGCCAGCGACCACTGATCTACACCCGGGACTGCACCCGGATTACTAACACGATACATGCTAATAGCATATAGCATAAGTCTACAAATAGGAATATACTTATATAATGTTGTGAAATATTTACTCATAATCATTATAATAATACGCGAGCGGAAAACTTGTTTTTACGAAAGACGCGTAGATGTAAGTACTCTTTTGTTTATGGTTGAAGTCTGTGATTTATTTTCATTAAATGGCCTGGTAACAAGACCTTTATGCCTAATTGAAAATGGTTTAATTGGGAATAGTCAATTCTTAGCTACTCTAAAATTAAAATAATTATTGTCAAATTTCGACCACAGGGCGACCTCTAGTATATATTCATAAATTTATGAGTGGATGAAACAGCTCACATTGTGCAAGAAACACATTTTATTGTTTCCGAATCCTTGACTTGCTTCTAAAGCCTTAATTTATGTAAAAAAACTAGCAAATTTTAAATTGCTAAGTACCCGCTTCTAACACTCGTGTTTTCAAATGTAAAAGTGTTTGACTATGAATTTGCCCTTACCTAATAATAAGAAAGAATAAAACTTAATTTAGTGCTGCTCTATTAAAACGCAAAATTCTAAAAGGACATACCCTACAATATTATTCGATTACATTCTGTATAACCAATACACACAAATTCTAAAGTTTTATTTTCTTTCATAACTTTATTTTGTTGCAGCCTGTATAAAAACAATCGTTTTAATTTTTGACGAATGTTTAAATTATGTTAAATTCAGAGGTTTATCACCGTGTATCTTGTTTTATATTATAAGCATTCACGCCGCTGTTATTATAGTATTATCACAGGTATTATGCTGCAGACAGGTAGGGTATAATATTTAGTTTGGTGTGTTTTATGTTAATGAAACTAACATCCTAACCTCGAACGGCAAAATCTATAAACGGCTCTCTATTTTCGGTATGAATATTACCAAACTATTATTAACTTCACCTCCAGTTATTTCAATTTGGTTGTAACGATAAAGACATTTTGAGACGTCTAAATCAAATTACGTTGAGTTAATTGAGATAACTTTGAGCAAAACTTGGTCACAGTTGGGTTGTTTAGTTACCTGAGAGTGCTCAAGCAATCGAAGTAAATATTATTCCACTAACTAGCTTTTACGAATTTGAATTTCAAATTATGATTTATGATTCATCGAATTAACATAAAACAATTAATTTCGTTGTATCACCTCATGACGCGTTTGGTATTTACAATGTTATAAGCATAAACAGATGTTACAAGAGAAATTGATAGCAATTTAAGGCGTCAATATAATGTCCCCAGTATTATACAATTCTCGGCAAAAGTAGAAGAGCTGAAAAATCATACTTTTTGCGATTTCAATTCCCAATAAGTATTGACATTTTGGGCGATAATTTGGGTCGTAACTTGCACATGGGCGTTTCGTTAAGTGATAATAAATTAATTCAATTTGAATCGATTTATTACTAACAATTGAAACATTCGAATCAATTCGAAGGGTTTAAAATGAACATAATGTTCATTTTAAACATATAATACTATTAATATGCTATATATACCATTATAATTTTGTTTTATTATACCATTAATATGCTACGGTTGATCAATTTTAAAACACCTAACGCCATCTAGCGTCGTTTCGTACTTTTTCAATAACATTCAATTGCAGTCTGCTTTAGACAAATGTCGTCCCACAGACAATGTCTAATAATTGTTTAATTGTTTTAGTCAAGTTTCACTTAGAGGTTCATGAAACGTTTTTTTTAATAAATAATAACTTGAAATTAATTATAGATGAAATAACTTTTATTAGTTATCAAATTTAGGCATCAGTGATGTGCCAGTGTGTGCGTTAATAGTGTAGTCACACAAAATAGGTATCAGTTGGGTGCTTCACGTGCTTATAAAAGAGCGCTCCGTCCTGCTTTTTTATCGTCCTAGCCGACGACTTGAGACTATCGGTCTTTCTCGAAGAAATTCTAAAATAACAGTTGTAATTGTAATTTGTAAAGTTTTAATATATTTTGTAATGAGGCTACAATCCACGTGCAGATCGTTTGGCATTCACATTATGGATTCTCAAAAACCTTATTCAATCGCTGGAACATATTTCCAGGGGAATTCCCTTACGGCTTGGACTTCGGCATAAATCAACCATCGGCAAACGCATCAGACGGACGTCCCTGCGGGCTGATACTCAGGGTTTCACCAATACCCGAACCCTCGGCACGTGGTCACACACAAAGGCGGGACCACTGACCGTCTCAGTACACCATCACCTTCAGAGAACGCCAGGGGAGACCAGAACATCTGGCCAAGAGGACTGCCTGAGCGGCTAAGGAGTTTCCAGTGAGAAGCGTAGTTAGATACCCGCTAGTTACCCGAATTCCTCCAGTTAAGTTCAGTGTTCATACTGATAACCCTGAGACATTTAAGGTTGGCTGAGCTAGTCCATCCTATGACACCACACTCTTTTACTGTGATAGTTTTTTTATTCCATAAAATTGTAGATTATCATTATCTCTTTTTATTTCTCAGTTTATAATTATATTAGTTTGTCCCCGCGACAACATTATATTTATAACACGTGGAAATCAACGTGATCTATTATCTATATACATATAATAAAACAGTTAAATTGGCGTGTCTGTACATTTAGTATTTTTATAAAATAATCAATGTTGGGGAGGTAAGGAACAGTAAAAGAACACAAAAAAAACCAAGGCAAAAATGTCGTCTGTTTGTCTGCTTGTACCCGCTAATCTTCGGAACTACAGAACGGATTTGAATAAATCTTTCTTTGTTTAATAGCTACTAACTCTGGGCAACACATAGGACATTTTTATCCCGGGAAAATGCACGGTTCCCGCGTGGCAAACAAATTTTCCTCGGAATGAAGTTATAATTTGTATGTAGTATAGCAGGCTATTGTTAGTAAAAAATATAGGATTAATCAGATGTTTCAACTGTAATTAATAATTCATCGAGTTTCATCCTTCACAACCAGTTGGTTAGTTGACCAAAGTGGAAAGACTGGTGATTTTTAAAACAATACCCCCCCTAAAGAATACAATATTATTTCGGAATTTTCAGCCCGCGGTACTTCTATTGCCTTAAAATACATTCGACCGGTGCGTACTCTCAGACGCTGAAACAATATTGGACCTGTCACAGTACATACGTATACGTGACGGCGAGGTGAAACATTTTCACGGACTGAACGTAAATATGACATCAAATACGATATACGTGATCCAATTTTATTTTTCGAATTAACTGCGAGCTACCGATTGAAGTGTAAAATAAATGGCATTAAAAAGTTTTTTTCTTTTTTTTGCCCATCGTTTGCTTGTCATGAAATTTGCATAAAAAAGTTAGTGTTATAATTATTATTTTCGATACTAATTGATGCCCGCAACATTGTTTCGCAAAAATTGATATATTACGGGAACCGTACATTTTCCCGGGATAAAGTATCCTGTGTGTTGCTTACACTTAATAGCTTTTAAATAAAAAAGGTTTTAGTCGAATCCTAATCCGAAAAATCCGAAGTTCCGAAGATTAGCGCTGGTATGCGCTGCTGACAACTTTTTTTGTCGATTTGTGTTCTAATACTGTCCCTAAGCCCTCCACATTGATTAGTTTGTAAAAATAATAATTGTACAGACACACCAATTTTACTGTTTCATTATATGTATATAGATATCGGCACATATTCATCATAATCAAAGACGTATTTGAATAGAGTGGGTAATTATAAAATTTTATGTAGAAAAATATATATATATAACATCTAAATGATAATGTAGATTAATAACAAGGTTAATTCAAAATATGAGTTTTCCCGTTCATTATAAGCTATTTCGTCAGTACTTACAGAACTCTTGTCCATAATTATATAACTCCAACCACGAGCTAGGTATCAAATATCGTGCAATATATACAAGGTTGAATTAAGTTTTTAAGGGCAGATAATTTAAAAGTTTCAAGTTCCGCTCTCATTCTGGAAATGGTAAGAACAAAACGATACTAAAACCAAACAATAAAATCGCGTTGCCAACCGAAGTTACGTCCGATATTTCTTACGTAATACAATATTGCGATAGTGGAAATATTTTGCGGTTCGCATTCCACCGAAGTAGGAAACACTACTTCTTTGTCGCAGCCCAAGTTTGTGGCTGCTTTAAAGCATGAACTAATTTGTCAAAGTTCTCAGTTGCAATACCGGCGTTGGATGCCACACTCCCGCTACGGTCCTTGTGTTCGCTACCGAATTTCCTGACTATATTTCCTAATGTTTAAGAAGCGAGTATGTTCGTTTATCGGGTACCTCTTCACGCTAACGTAAAACCATCTAACAGATTTCGCTGAAACTTTTTAATAAGATACTTTTTTGGAAGGAAAGATATAAAGAATATATATGATACCAGCGCTTTAAAATAGCGCTATTTGTATTTTAAAAAAATATTAATATACGATTTGTTGTTAAAGAAATATCGGTTTATTTATTGAGCACTTTTTCTTCATAAGGTACTTTTTAGCACTTTGATAAAAATTTTGAAATTCTTGTCATGTTATAAAATAGTTCCTAAGATTGACACTTGGTATCTAATTTAATACCAGACTCAATGTAAAAAAAAAACTCATGTAGTAACAGTGGCGTGCACAAGGTTATTTCAGTGACTGTGCGGCGAGGTACTAGCCACAGTTTGAAATACCAACAGGACAAGTCTGTCGGGTTCAATAATTGTACTAATAAAAATATTTAATTTTTTTCATTCATAAGAGGGACTTTTGCATAAACAAGATAACCAAATTTATATGACAAGCAATGCACTGCTTTTCATCTTGCATAGAGCGCACGCGCCTGTGTAGGTAGTAGTTAGGTACTGTTTAAATATATTTTTAGAAAATACACACAAAATACACCCGCCGGCTAACGAACTCAAGCGACCACTCCAAATATTTGTGACAAAGGTAAAATCGTTTGTGTTGGAGCGGGGAATTTTAATTTAAATGCGTTTTAAAACAATTTCAAGAATTGTCCCTCCGGGTGAGCTGCCAAGCCCAGGGTCAACGACTACGTCATAAAAGGTTTCCCAGAAATCAGGTTATAAACTAGGATGTATTCACTTGATATACCTAGAGCCAGCTTTAGCTAAAGTTTTCATCATTTTAAAAAAGCTTTAAGTTTTTTTAGACTACCAGCTACTGATATATTTAAACTAAAATATCTTAAAATATTAAACTATGTTATATAATCTAAATATATAAAACTCAAAGTTGACTAACTGTCCGACTGGCATAGTGACCTATCAACGCAGAGTTCAAGCCGCTGGACGGATCAGTCTGAAATTTGTTATCCTGGTGAATATTATAACGTAGGCATCCTTTAAGAAAGAAATTTTCCAAAGGACAAAATAAGGGATAAAATTTTGTACGAAAGCCGTTTAGACTGCTAAAGGTAACATTGTCATTAAAATTTGTATCTAAGATAATGAAATGAAAGCAGAAACTGCATATGACAGTACAGGGAGTCCACCGCCGCTGTAACGTGATAGTGTGAAACAGCAAATTGTACAAACTTGTGCAATTGAAACTCTGATATTATAATCTCGGTTGCACTCGTGGCCGTTTTTGGTGCAATATGCCCGCTGCCCGCTTCCTGCTGCCCGCCATCCGCTGCCCGCTATCCACTATCCGCTATCCGCTATCCGCTGCCCGCTATCCGCTGCCCGCTATCCGCTGCCCGCTATCCGCTATCCGCTGCCCGCTGACCAAAACAGTATGCACATTAAACGTTTATAATATGTATACTGACCAGATTCCTTTAAAACTTTATTGTTATTGTACCTGGCTAAATTTAGAGTAGTTTTCGAATCCATGGTATAATATTTTGTGAGATCTTTTAAGTATCATTAGTATGTGGACGACCGGTAAATATCAATGAATCAAGTTTTTTAATCACCCCTCCAAGTAGTTATTCTTATAAAGTACAAATTCCCCGCTGTCTGATACCATAAGTGTAACCATGATTACGTCGATTCCCTAGAAAATATACCAAATATCTTAAGGTGCCTTTGATATCGCAAAAACGAGAAAATATAGAAAGTGTGTGGCGATATTGCGGTGCAATCGCGGGGCGCACACATGACGATCATAAAAAATGTGAATAGCATATTGAAATATTCCTCGCGACCCTTTCTCCTCAAATTTCCCCTTTGGCTCGATGTAACGCCGATATAAATCTGACGTGAGCGTTATTATTTCGATTTATGTGCTTATACTGTTGCGGAAACTATTTCTACCGCTTCCAGATGTTTCTCGTTTCATCATCATCAGTACTTACTTTGTAATTGTAATTTTTAGTATCTATACTTTCATTTTACATGAAGCCGTTCTTCAAGATAAAATCATGGGGGTAATACCCTTCTGTAGTAGAGAGTCGAGGACGCCTCCGTGGTCTAGTGCTCCGGAGCTCGACTCTCCACCCGGAGGTCGTGGGTTCGATTCCCGCGTTAGAAACATGTTATTTTCAAGTTTGGTTATGACATCTGCGTCGAATGGGCATGTAAAAATTCGTTCCTGCTGGGTTATGGCAGTAAAAGAAGAGGGAGTGCTCCTGTGTACTGCGCTCACACTTGGGTACTATAAAATTACTCCTGCGTGACAGGCCTGCTTTCTATAAAACCGGCCACCGTCACCTCCTGTAGGAGGTGTGTTAATTTCTTTAACCCAGGTTTCGTATTTTTTACTTCGGGAGACGCTGTGACGCTTTCCGTGGACAAGCGGGGCTCAGTTCTGCTGAACTACCGGAGCTCTACCAACTAAAACTCTACGATGTCCCTCACACACGCTGGACTCAGTACGACGGGTAGCTGCAACATTTCGTTCGAGACGGAGTTATTCACCAAAAAAAAAACCCGCTACAATTTCCTCATGTTAAGCTTATTCGCTTTTTCCGGGTTGAAATAAAAAAAAATACTGTGTACAGGAATGAGATTTTTTTTTATTATAAATAGTAAAAAATGTTAATTTCAGATGCAGGTACCAAGTTACGGCGAATCAACAATGGTTGAGAATCACAACACACAGTCGCTACCTTGCGATATTTGATGTTCTTCAAGCCGCAAGTACGAGGGCAAGCATCTCACTAAAAATCTTATGATATTATTTTCTAAGAGCTTCAAGTTAGTGGAATAGAAGAGATCTCTCGAGTCTAAAGTACATCGCACACAATTTCCTGATGTGTTTGTGTTATAAGTACGCCGTTTCATGGAATTTATCCATCTTGGGTGTAAATATTTACGGGGAAGCGCTCCCCATAAATATGAGTCGAAG
Source organism: Cyclargus thomasi (assembly GCA_026546445.1). Taxonomy (NCBI): domain Eukaryota; kingdom Metazoa; phylum Arthropoda; class Insecta; order Lepidoptera; family Lycaenidae; genus Cyclargus; species Cyclargus thomasi. The sequence continues at coordinate 8,979 of JAOTAV010047725.1, forward strand.
GTAATTTTTTACCTCCCCATCACTTACACCATAGGCCAAAACTATATAAAATGAAAGGTAACATAACATTTATACCTTTTTTATCTACTTCCAATATCACCAATTGCAATTTGCATTACAGGTTAAAAAAATTCGTGGCTACTATCAATTTTACTCATGTATTGCTATTATTAATCGTATGACTATATGCTATATACCTATATACTTACATATATTATGCTTAAAATAATAAAGTATTTTAAGCATGAACTGGCTACCAGTGGTAGCCCGTAATAATATTTAGATCATAATGATGAAATTTAAGTTTCATATTCTTTTCAATAAAAGTAACAGCTGTGATTTAGTATTGATGGAACTTTAATATTACTGAAAAGTTTAAAATAAATTGAAACTGCAGATAACGATAAAATCATAAACTATTCAAATTACGACGAAGGCGACGAGTTAAAGAACACGAATTACGATAAATACGACAATTATTACGACAAAAATTTAAATAACATGACTTTTATTGACCCGGTTATGAAGTGTTTTATAACGATGAACAATATTACAAACCGCGCTTGCGGTTCGGCGAGAGATGTCGCGGCTTCCGCAACTAATAACTACGAGGTACGCCTCCTTGCAGACCCTTCATTCGTAAACACTGCTCATTTATTAATTTTCCAACAAAGCCAAAAGGAAAGTACTGATTTTGGATGACTTATTTTAAACTTAACATGTGTGTACCGTGTTGCTTAGTTAGGACCGTTGTTATGTATTGTAGATCGATTTTTCACGATTTTAAGTATAAACGAAAATGTTTGCGTGGCAGTGACGTTTTTTCTGTCAAGCCGGCACTTATATTTCGACACATGGCTCAACCCTGGCAATGAGCGTCCGTATTATGAGGTCAGAAAATATCTCATTGGTACATGCCTCCACCCCGGTTCGAACCTATCACCCTCTCGAGTGCTAACCAAAGGTCTACCCACTAATCCTCGGACGTGAATTTCTCGGAGCGTAGCCAGAGGCGTCTAGCTTATCACAGTTAATTTTCGCAGGGTTAAAAAATAATGCATACTGTGTAATGACCTAACTAAGTTCGGTGGCGCAAGTTTGCTGGAAATTCCCGTGTTATTTTCCCCCGTGGGCTCTTTTAATTACAGCCTGGACCGTGTATCATAAATTCTAATGGACTCGCTCCCGCAGCGCCGTAAATTGCATTTTAGTATTCAACATAACTAACACCACGATTGATCAAAATTCTGGAGGATATTAATCAAAATAACATTTGACTCGGCTGATAGATAACAAAATATTTATGTATATTCCTCAGCTTTATTTTAGTTAATCTTTGTTTACTATATAAGTAGCTCAATGTTCATGAGTTAATCCTAAATGTTTCACGAAAATGTCAAATAAATGTTACACACTAACAAAGTAGTATGAAGTGTGATAAAATATGTTAAAATTTTCGTCCGTTACTAGTGTACAGAATGAAAAATTCCCATCATAATAATTTTTTTTATTGTATCTGAGACGACAAGAGGTCGGAATAGGATCTCAATTCTTAACCCGTATCCGTAGCTACTTACTACAATAAATGTTTGTAAAACAAAGATGCCCAGTATTTGATTTCGAGAAATAAAAAAAAATATGATCAATATTATTATATGGCAATTGATCCTGTCAATTGTAAATATATGTAGCGGATACGGACACGGTTACGGACCTTGCTTTCCCTCGGATATCAGCAGATACGGATACGGAAATTCGCAACATCACCGCATGTTATCAATTAAACCATCGCCGCTTCGCATTCAATCAAACGTAACGTAAAGTGCGGATGGTTTAGATGTAAATCGCGCAGTTTCGGTTCGGCAATCTCGTAAAATTATTTAAACGCGCAATAAAAACCGCCCTACGACAGCAATAAAAGACCCTTAATTACGTGGATTTAGTGAACTTAAAGCGCCAAATGATGATGTCAGTTTGGTGATACTTCAGTGTTGTCACTCGTTTTATGTCGGTGATACCACATTAAACGTGTGATAACACTTTAAGTGTATGAGTCCTCTATACTCTTCACAAAGTTTACTCTGTAAAGGGTAAAAAGGACTCTACTGTGAAATGTCAGCGCTGAAAGAGTATTTTTACATCATCACATTATTAACGTTCTGACCTTGCTTATTTTCGCCAATGCCTAGAAAATATTTCAGGAACAAATAAAATTGTAGATAATTCTCTTTTCATACTTCCATACTAATATTTGAAATGTGAAAGTTTGTCCTTCTATTTTTTTGTCTGTTGCCTTTTCACGCTCAAACCGCTGAACAGATTTTGTTGAAATTTGGTACTTTGAGTGCACGATAAATTATTTTGGCACAACGGATTTACGGGCATTATCTAGTGTAAGAAAAGTATCAAAAATTTATAAAAAAATTATATCGAAAAATATTTTCAAAATATTTTTTATTATCTAATTATGAACAATAAAATGAAATAAATGATGAACATTGGTTAAATATCTTTATATAAACTTAAGAGTTTATTCATTTCATCCACTCGGTTGCTGAAAATAAAAATAATATAAAATACCTACAGTATATACCTGATACTGTAGGTATTTTATTTTATTTTTATTTTATTAAGGAAAATATACAGTGGTAATCATGATTATTCTATAGAGCTAATTAATTTCTAAGCACTATTAACATGTTCTCACAACTAGAATTCTAAATATAAGGAAAATATGCTTTACAAAAAATCTATAGCTACTCTGTAGTGGTGTGGAGCAAAATAAAACTTCAAAGATTATATCATAGAGTAGCATTTTACGGGTCCAAAATAATCACGTTGACGGTGCATGCAGTGGACAAACGGCCTTAACTTTCGCATTTATTTCATTGGATCGACTGTCATTAAATGATTTCTAATTTATCCGATTCCCGTCCGGGCCTATGTCGATTGTGGTCATAGTTCCAGCCTTACCAAGTTTTTTTACAAGTTTTTAGTTTTTTAACAAACCGAGAATTGCCCAGACGTCGATTCTGGCACCTTACTAACATAACCAAACCAATATGTTAGTATGTTTGATTAAATTTAATTTTTATACGGGGCCTTCGAAGTTACCCCTCTACTCCGTGCGGGGGGCCTCGCCCCCCGGACCCTTCTTAGTCTCTTTTGAGAGTTAACCAGCAATTCATAACAAAATTGTTTGTTTAAATTTATATTTGCTTTCTTAAAGTAGCAACCGTTATTTAATTTTTATTCTTTTATTATAACATAATTGTTGCTAAAATATTTAATCGCTACCAAAAGTAGAAGTGGAAGAATAAAGAAATGAAACTGGAAGAATAGTCGCTTCGTTTGAATGGATTGGGTATACAGAAAAAGTATAAGCCGAACTAGATTTACTAATTCTATGAAATGTATTTTAGAATATCTATTTCCCAAGCGAATATAACGTTATTATAATTATTATTATATTATTATGAAAACATAATTATAACACGTAGGGACGGGATATTGAAGAGAGGGACAAATTAATTGTAGACGTCATTATTATACAGAACGGGCCTTAATTATGGAATTTTAATGATGATTCTCGCAATGTTTCATCTGCCTGTCGATAATAATAAGCGTCGCAAATCCGATGTACTCTGTGATCTTATTGCGATGGGGAAAAGGTACAAAAAGCTGACGTACTTGCGCGTTATACATAAGAAAGAAGTATCATTAAATGTGCAGTTGTTATAATTATAATAAGAAATATAAGGAGCTACGTCTGTTATAAAATTTGTAAGAAAGACCGTGTATTATTTATATTTTAGTTGAACCTATGTCGAATCTATCAAAACGCGGGAAATTAAAAGTATATGGTGTCAAGTAATGGACTAGACCTAGGTCTACTTTTGAACAATCTATATTATCATTATGTAAAATCCTTTGTCCCGAATTATATGCATTTGAGAATCAACGTACAGCCTAAACCACTGATCGAGAACGCAATTCCGTGATCCGATCTGATCAAAAATTTGCAATAACGTTGTTTGATACATTCAACGGAAGATTTAATTCATAGTTCTTAAAATATCCATACTAATTAGTTTGTCTGTCTGTTACCTCTTCAGGTCAAAATCACTGAACCAATTTTGTATAGAAACAAACTTTGAGTCCGAGGAGTATGTACTGTTCCCGCTACAAAAAGAAAGTTTGCTGGCTGGCGCGGCCGAGGGAGGTGATGATCAAGAAGATGTATTCTGTTGAGACTTCAGTGTCACCACATGTGGGAATATGTGTGAAACCTAAGGAAGATCTTCCGATCGAGCGAGGTGTTATGCTCGTACCTATCATAATATGCATGTATTCCGACGCACTGGAGTCCGCGTAGAGAGTAGAGTTACAGTTTCAACTCACTAGGACTTCTACATTGCAGGTCTCCGTAGACATATGACAATAATCAATAGAATATTTAAATCTCAATTTTGCATCGCCGCGTGGCCATCTTGTTTCGGTATGAGCTGTTACCTCAACATATTCAATATTTGGTTCGTATAAAGCAGGTGTACGACGGCGCAGAACATATCTGTACACGGTAGAACATGTGCGATATAAATTCGACCACAATTCAAACCGCGCGCCGCGACGGGAAAATATTGGGTGATTTAAAATAAAACCTGTGTTCCCTGATTTACGAGCGCGTGTACATGTTGGAGAAATGTTAATTGACTGTCGGGCTCTGATCGACAACTGTTGTCTCTTTTGCCCGGTCGGATAGTTAAACAGAAGTTGGATAAAGCTTCGACATTGTTACCGTTATTTTTATTAAATACATTGTCAATTTTTAATTAGATGCACGTGTGCCAAGACAAATAGCAATGTGGATATTAATCACCACTTGTAGCATGTTACGGCAAAAACTGGTTGTTAAGGTAAACTAAATGTAGTCATTACTCTCGAGCTGGCCTTATTAGCTGGTCTTGTGTGTTAACTAACCTTTCGTAGGCTCTATCTTATGCCCGAAGTAATAGTCAGCACTTAATACTAAGAGCGTGATTAAATATTTTTGAGATGCTGTTATCATTCATAAAGGTCTCAACAACATCATCCCAAAAATTTTGATCATGCTCTTAAGGACTGACCGCTGACCATAACTACGGACGCCTAGTCACCGATGAAAACGTATGGATTTTTGACATGGGACTTAAAATAACTAACGCTTTATTTAATCCTATCAATTAAAGATGACTCTCAAGAAGCTATAAAAAACGTGTGTGGCTAGGGGCTCAAAACTGTGCATAATACGAATTTGATTCACATAGATGTTCCTATAATAGGAAAACGTTTAAATAGTTTACATTTGGAAATAGAATGATTCTGAAGTGCGCGCCGTCCCGCGGGGGCGCAGCTCCGGCGCTGCTCTGCTACATTCCAAATTCAATTTCGTTCGTTGTCGTATTTGTCCAGTCCATTTTGGTTCTGGAATAGCCTTTAAGATAAGGAGCGGATTTATTTTGTGTGCAAACAACGTCGTGAACATTTTCTTGTGTATTTGTTTGAGGATGAAGCTAGTATTGTACTGGTGGTAACCCGCAGCTTTGCTCTCGTAGCGGCATTCTTTAAATTGTTTAATTCAACGTGAGTATTTAAACGAAATAAGAGTAAATTAGAAAGCTTAATAAATAAGAGGTTTTTATGTTATGAAAGCTCTTCGCATAAAAGTTTTAAAATAATACTTATAATAAACTAATCTTGGGTTCAAACTTAATCTACAGAATCATTTCTCAAAATCTAGTTACTCGGCAAACACTACATGACGTCTACTTTGGTGTCAGCAAATAAAGAGATTTTGCATTTGTTCATAATAAAAACCATTTGCATTCGTAAATTTAAAAACTATGCTATTATTTAATTAAACCATTTCCATTTCTCACGTTTCACTTTGGAATAGAATTGAGAAATATGGAATTAATAGCATAATTTCCACTAAAGCACGCTTTGTTGCGGTGACGAAAGTAAAAAATCCCACCAACATCTGCAAATAAGGAAATTATAAAGCCACGGAGAAAGCTGGCATTCCGGCTTTGTTCTCCGCTCTTTTGTTTTAACCTCTCTGATTTTAATTGAAAAATCAAATGAGTTAGGCTCCCGCTCCATTTTTATTAACAGTTCGTGTTTTCGAAATGTTGATACGTCGTTGATCCAATTATTTGTCTTCCGTTTTTCAATTTGCTAACTAGATCTGAGTCATTTTGATGACGTTGCCTTATATCCAGTTCCCATCAGGGCAACATCCGATGATAATGTTCCCTTTAGTATTTACTTCAGCGACTATCATACTCAAATTGTGAACGTTTGTTTTATTTGAATTTTATTTATTCTTCAATCGCACGGGAACTACTTAACGTATTGTGATGTAATCTGGTACACGGAATAAAGATAGGAACTGTTAAAAGTACCACCAACGGAACAACTCGTTTTTCTCTGAAATTTGTTTTATTTTACAGACTGACCAACAACAGCATTTATTACATTTTTAAATGATTATACATGAAATTTAGTTTATAGTTAAAATGAGTTCTAATAACAGGTAATGTACAGCGTACATATGCGACAATAATTTTATGAAATTAAATTAATGTTAAGTAATTAAGTTAAGACTTTTTTTACTAAATTATCAAATAATAACCCATAATATTATGTTAAGCGTTTCAAAATAGTAGCAGATTCTAAGACTTATTCAATATGCGTATGGAATGTTAAAATCGGTGACGCTGTTTCAGTGGAGTATAGCAACGAACATTGTGGCATAAGGCTTTTATATATTTACGAAATGTTATATGCATATTCAGCAGGTCTAAGATCGATGGTCAATGGACAGCTAATCTATTATATGAAAACAAGTCGGGTTTTCCTTCCTGGTGATATAACTTCAGAACGCATGAACCAATTTCCATGGTTTTGCACTCGTTGGAAAGGTTTCGAGCTCCATGAGGTTCGTAACAAAAAAATTCAGAAAACATTTCAAGAGAAAAGTTACCACACGGACGGTGTCAAACAGCTAGTAAGAAGATAAAATTCTACTTTTTAACTGTACTGTGAACCGGTCCTAGGTCCAATGAAGTTGTTGTATTTTAATTTTAATTCATAATGCAACTATGTAAGTAAATTCGTTTAAGTCAATTGCATTGTTACAGTATAATGGTGGGCGTTGTTCAGTGCGAGCATTGTTAGGAAGCCTCCAAGTGAATGTTTGCAGCGTTTCCTCTACTCGAAGATACGTTAGGAATTTTGAGGCACTCATGTTGCTGCACACATTTTAGGCATTTCTGAATTTTCCGGAGAGCCCGCTCGGCGAAGGAATGCTAACTACTTTCAGTTGCACGAATTAAAGACACAGCTTTTCTAGTGACATCAAAGTTTAGAATATATTACGCCATTTTGTAAAACTAAGAATGGCTCGATGCGGGATAACTTCGGCATTATTGGGCCGGCTCAACGGTGAGAAATCGATTATATATAAACAAAAATTGAAAACCGACTTCCACAGCAAAAACAATGGATTGACGAAACGTAATTATTGATCTAAGCCGTGTTATTAACCGTAATCAATATTTATAATTTTGAAGTCAGTATTTTTTACAATTTTTTAGATTCTTGACATTAAACTTACGCTTAAGTTAGCTGGTGCCGACGTCAAAATTATAAAGATTTAATTTTATACAGCGCCTTCTAGGATATACATATACATATACATATACATATACATATACATATACATATACATATACATATACATATACATATACATAT
>JAOTAV010047736.1:5501-16774 GCA_026546445.1 Cyclargus thomasi
CGCGGGGGAGGGTGGGGATGACGTGGGGGGAGGGGACGCGGGGCGGGGCGGGGGAGGGCAGCGGGTCGTTGGGGCGTTGCACCGCTGCATCTAGTGCGCCACGCCGGTTACGCTACGTAGACGGGCTACGGCGTAGCCGGGCTACGACGTAGCCCGTAGCTTGCATGCTCCGATGCTTGTAGCTCAACTCGACCATGAGTTTACATGACATTCATATAATATCATTACAAATGTAGAATTTTTGACGTGTTCTTCGCTTTGTTATTAAAGTGTATATTTTAGTATTATTTATATTTAACACTAATTTTAAATGATGAAAATTATTTAAAACTAAAAACACAGTGTCACAGAAACATTTAATTTTGATTTATAGAAATGTAAAAAAAAATATTAACTTTAAAATATTTTTGCGTATTCTTTTACACTTTACTTTGCTATATTTTACGGGATGTTGTTGGTAAACTGTCGGGTACATGGTGTTATGTTTTCAGGAGGTTAGAGGGAAGAGGCCTTTTAAGATATGGGACAGCTCGAGGAGCGTGAGGAAGGGGTTGGTTGTGACTAGCTTCGAGGAGTTAATTCACAGAGGTAAGCTAATATATTCCTTATTTTATTCAAAACTCATGTTCTAGAGATAAAATTAGCATAAATAGCTTAAATTTATAAAATTATTAGCTTTAGCTCGCGACTTCGTCCACGTAGTATGTTTTCTCTTGAAATTTTTCCCGATTTTTTTGCTTCAAGCCTCATGGAGCCCGCGACCTTTCTAACGAATGCGTAACTTAACGAAATCGGTTCGTGCGTTCTGGACAAAGTTCGTCAGGAAGGAAAACCTGACTTATCTTAATATATAAAATTCTCGTGTCACAATGTTTGTCTTCGTACTCCTCCGAAATGGCTTTACCGATTTTAACCAAAGAATTGCATGCATATTCAGTAGGTCTGAGAATCGGCTAACATATATTTTTCATCCCTCTAAAATCTAAATGTTAGGGGAAATTATTTATATGGCAAAACAATGTTTGTCGGGTCAGCTAGTTTTTATATAAAAAATTTTTACATAGTGTGGAAACGTTATGGCTATTCGTCTTCGTGTAAAATACAAGAGTTGATCTTGTCGGACATCGGTCAAACCACAAAAGGTTTAAGAATCCACTGAATTTCAAACTGATTTTTTGAAAACAGCTGTTCAACAGTTGCATAAATCTTTTTTGTCAAAACCATCTGTGTTTTAGTTGCATCCCGTTTTAGTTTTATCCTAATAAAAATTTGACAACCCCAGAAAAAAGAGGTGTCTTTTTAATGTTACATTGACCGTCTGTTTGTTTGTTTATGTGTTCGAGGCATGGTAGCATTCAAACGTATTGACCGATTATGACGTGTTTCATATGAAAGCTGACATCCTCATCAGCCTTCTCATCGCCAAAAAAACTTGGTTTATTTTTTCTTAAAATTTTAAAGGCTTGATTATTATTTATTTCTTATTTTATTATTATTGAAGTTGAAAATATTTTATAATCAACTAGCTGCCCGCGACTCCGTCCGCGTGGTAACTTTTCTCTTAAAATTATTCCTGAATTAATTTTGCTGCAAACCTCATGGAGCATGAAACCTTTCTAACAAATGGAAAAACCGTGGAAATCGGTTCGTGCGTCCTGGAGTTATGGCGTCGGAAAGAATAATCCGACTTAATTTTTATATAATAGGTTAATATTTTTTATAGCATATTTTATGTATGAATTCGTATCGTAATTTCCTGTTTTTATCATCAAATGTATAATTAAATTAATGCGTCTGCTAGACATTACGCTAATTGGTTTGTGTGAAGAACTTATTGATTTATTCTTACTGTGAGCTGCTGAGCGTTGTAACCTCGCGGTCAATGTGACGGCCTTGATACTCCACTCGTATGCGGATACGTATACCCCAGTATATCATTATAGTATAGTTTCCAATAGGAGTGTTTGCATACCAGACTTCATAAAGAACGTAATGTTTTTCCAAGACTGAATGTAGCCTATATAGGTCTCCATCCTTTCAACTACATCTACACCAAAAATCAAGTCCATTGGTCGTTCGTTAGGTTGTGAAGGAAGGGCAAACGAATACTTTTTACTTTTTTTTTCATTACTTTTCCATTAATTATCTTAGAAATTAAACGATATGTCGTTAGGTTTACATCGACACATGTATGTATAATACATGACAAAAATAATCGCCATATTTCAAAATAGCACTCGAATGTTAAGATTGAACATTGGTACTCTTCCAGGTAAAGAGAAGTTATCCGTAGCGGCCAGCGAGCCCGTGCGGCTGGTGCTAGAGAGTGACGGCACCCAGGTGGAGGACGGCGACTACTGGCGCACCCTCCCCCCCAACACTGTGCTGCTGCTGCTGCGGCCCGGCGAGAGATGGTATCCTACCGGCGTCGACGTCATCAAGGCCGGTGAGTCACCGCGACGAACCCCCGACTCATCTCCCCGTTAGGAGACGGACATGTGAATGATACTCTCCCTTTCCCTTCGCAGCGATATCGGCGATCCCCAAGATAGTGTGCGAGACGATACATGCACTCGAGCTCCACGATGAGACTCCATCGTGGAAGATCATGGACAACAAGGGGCGCGTCACTGTCGTGCTGCACTGGGACCAGCGACCCGCCGCGTCGCCGGCCGCACGCTCGCCGTCGCGCCAGGCCAAGCCCGACCGCCGACCGTCGCTCGTCATCCAGACTTCGCTGGACCGGCCGCAGCCACCGCCGCCGCACATTACTGTCGTCAACCACGACGAGCCCGGTCCGTCGCGCGCGCGCCTCTCCCGCGCGCCCTCCTCGCTAGACCACCACGTGCACACGGCCGAGTGCCGTGCCGCGCCCGCGCCGCCGCACGCCCACGCACCGCGCCAGCCGCCCGACGAGTGCGACTTCCACTGCTGCGCGCTGCACGAGGAGGGCCGCCGCATCGCCGTGCACAAGAGCGTCGCTACCTCGCCTATTCAAGATGCGCAGCCGCGTGCGTCGCCGCAAGGCCGCCCCAAGGGCCACGTGCGCTTCCTCGACGCCGAGTCCGCGCGCCGCGGCGATCGCGACTCCTCCGAAAGCGAGACCGAAAATACGCTCGTCGAGGAGGAGTCAGGCACTTCCAATAAGTTCCTGCTGCTGATCGACCAGCTCAACGTCGAGCAGAAGCGCCACCTCACCATCAAGGACATCGGCATTATCCTCGAGCGGCTCAGCTCCAAGATCGTGGACGTGGAGCGCCTCGACCGCGAGACCGAGTCCGACGACTGTTTCAACTGGACGATCAAGGCGACGATCCGCGGCGAGGCGCTTCGCGAGCTGGGCGTCATTTACAACGGCAACTACTACGCCATCTGCGAGCACCCCGGATACCGGGAGGAGAACGAGGAGGCCGGCGACGAAGGCGAGGAGGAGGAGGAGGAGGAGGACCGGCTCTGATCGGGTCTGTGCGGCGCCACCGTGCCCGCCGCCGCCGTGCTGCGCCTGGCGCTGTGCCGCGTCGCCGCGCGCTGAGCGCCGCACTCCCGCCACTCGTGACGACACACCCCGCGCGCCCGACGCCGGGCCGCCGCTGGACTCGACCGCGCGTATCGCGGTGTCGGTAGCCAGCGGACCCAAGGAGCGATCTCACCATCGCGACTAGAGACATTTATGAAATTCGGGGGCGTCGGTCCGCGCCGCGCGACCGTCGGCCGGCGCCGAGCCGTAGGTAATAAATAGCGGAATTTATTGTAAGTAAATTGACTTCCTATCGATTTCTAAGGTGACGTACCCTCACGACGCGCATCCCGTCGCCCGCTGCCCGGGGCACGCGCGGCGGGCGAGTCCGCGCGGAGGCCAGCACAAATATTTATCATCGACGTTACTCGTATTATAATAGGATAATAAAATATAGTACACGTTTAGCAAAGAGTGCGGAGATCTTTCGAGAGTAGGAACTCGACTTTCGATCGTTCCGTTGCAATAGACTCGGCCGGCCATACACGATTATCGATCCCTGCCGCATCATCGTTACGAAAGGTTTGGCCTAATGACACTGATTTTTTCAAAATTTTCGTCGCACACCGCGGATCTCCGGCCGCCATCTTGGTTCCCCGCTCACTCGAGACTTATGACAAGATAACCGTGTAGCAGGAGACAGTTAGATCGGTCGAGGGGGAGCGCGGGTCGACCGGCTCTGTGTTGTGCGAGGTCGGAGGTAGACTGACGAGCATGGGCTCCTGTATTTTATCGGATTTTATAAGAATACGCATCCGCAGTCCGAACGCGGACGCGGCGGCCGCTCGAGTGACCGCCCCAAGAGGTATAGTTGGACTTAATAAACTCGATAGTTATAAATTATAATAATAAATTGAATGTTGAAAAAGGTTGTAATAAAATACGATTATACCGTCGTCGCATCGTACCGGGAGGTATTTGGTAGGAGTAAGTCGATTCTTGTATTACTAAGCTCTATGATATCGTAGAATTATTGTAATGTTTTTAATTTTTGTATAGTACTATACGTGAAAGAGGTGTATAATATACTTATTGAGGTTCGACTAAGTTTTACGGCCGTCGCGCTGGAGGTGTATAGTTATGTAAGGTGTAACGGTAATGATGCTTTGTTTTACTATCGATAAATTTCACATTTGTGATTTGTAACGCTGTTTCGTGTTTTATTTTTTTCGATTTCTTTTTGATAATTATCTAGAACTCACGGGAATAGATTTTTTATTTACAGAAAGTCTAGACTATTGGATCATGTGGTAGTTTAGACATTATTTTTCTTGTTCATGCCGATACTTTGAATTTGTTAAACGGGCAACCACTCCAGCAAAACAGTAAAATTAAGTAGACATTTTTTCGTTTTTAAAATCAATAAGTGCCGACAAAAAAATCTATTTCCGTGAACGACGCGTTTAGATGTTTTGTGAAATCTAGTAATTTCGTTAAATGTTTTGATATTGTGTCCTATATGAGTTGATTTTAAAATTGAATCGCTCTAATTTCTAGGTTAAAGCTAATAATATAATAACCATCGTCTAAGTTGTAGGGGGATTTTGAGAGGTTTTATTAAATCGAATACATTTTAAACAAAGTATAAATATTTGTTGTTTTATACTTGATTAGTATTCGTGTAAGCTTAATTTAAATTATTTGACCAAAATCCACAAGAATGGAGAATCGTCGCTTCGTGACAATGTCGTTATAAACTTCACACTAATGAATAGTTATTTTGTAACTCTTTATAGGTTTAATAAATTAGGAACAGGACATAAAGTAATATTTCATTGTATCCAAGAAGAGATTTCACGTTGTTGATTTTGAAGAACAGCAGCGACTAAAATGTCAAGTGAATTGGACCTCAAATAGTAAATTTCAAAAAATGCAGCTTTCTCCTAATGTAACTTTATATAACGCTTATTCGATACACCAGAAGAGAAATGAGTACAACAGTTTAGGTGTTACGAGTTTTTATGGGTGTGTATTCTTTGTCATAAGATGAAGAAAAGTTTTAACAACGGCTGTCCCTTAAGATACAGTTGTGTGCAGCTAGCGAGTTTAAGGTACGCACAATATTATTACTAATTCCTTAATCATACGCATGTCTTTCGCGATATATAGCCCTTTTAAAATATTGGCCCATAGCCCAGCTGCTAGTAATTTACTGTCTTAATTACAATTTACACAGTGGATAACTTATTAAACGTTAAATTTTTGTCTGTTACCTTAGAAAAACTGCAACAAGTATATTATTTTAGTAACGGAGTAAGTGCGTAAAGTAAAAAAGTGAATAATGCCAACTAAATGCCTTACTAAGACCGGCATCTATTATACATTTTCCGTATTAGGTTTTTTTATGCAATTGGTCGCCCGAATGTATTGAATCAGTAGAAAATAAATGCACTAGCTAAAGTGCACACGTTTACTTACTTGTACGGAATTCCGCATTTAATACATTCTTGTGTTCGATTGTGGAAAACGTATTCGGAAACTTGTTAAGGAAAACGTACGTTTGCAGCCGGACTGGCGGGCCCGGGATTAACCTTTATCAATAAAGGCATACACGCTGGGGTCGATCAATTAATTTGTGCATACTTGTGCACGAGTAGTATCCTAGCCTAGCTAAAACATATTCTTTATCGCTTCTTTATTGAATCGCCGGATGTATGGAAATGACTTGACTAGAGTCAAATGTCAACTTCATTATCGAACGCTCATGTCAATTTCATACATTTTGATCGTTGATAAATCAGAAAACGTGTTGGGTAAGGGCGCAGGTCGGCCTGCGAATTTCCCGTAACTCTTATTTAATGTAATGGCTAATGATTTAAATGACGTAGGACTTGATCTCTGTTAAAATGTCCATAATTTTCAGTATGTTATTGTTTTAAGTGTTTATTACGTGTTTGCTAATTTACATGTTTATCCGAGGTGCCAAGGTTATTGTGCCAACATTGCAAGGCAGGGTTGTCTGTAGACAGTAATTTAATCATTTAGTTTTATAAAACTCAGAGACCCCTAGTGTCTCTTGGCAGCTTATTACTTAGGAGATTCTGTAATTAAGTGATGTTTGAGTATTCTGAATGGAAAATACCGGTAATAGAGTAGCCATAAAAATCTTATAATAGGGCCAACATTATTTTTAGTTATATGCCATGATTTAGTGTTATCTTCTAAAGATCAGGAAATATAGAAAAAAAATGTTAAGTGTCAATGCATATTGTATTAATGTATATTTGAGTGAGGTTTGCTGTACAGTTTTAGTGCCACGGTCTTTAAAAATGATGGTGGATTGAAGCAAATCAGTGTGGATGCATCATTAGGCACATTTGACAGGTCGCAGCCGGGTGGATCGCAGGTTTTATTCTACTTAATTAACTAAGACTAAGACTTGTATAAAATTGCGTTAAGCCCCGCTGCGTACCACGCGAAGTGCACTTTCTGAATGTGTTGTCGAAGGCAATACGTGGAGGTCGATCTCGACACACGAACAGATGAATCATTGCAAACTTGACGTGAAAGAACTAAAGCTTTTAAAAACTGTTAGAGAGTTACAAAAGTCAAAGTCTGAACTGAATTTTAGGCTGTCCCTAAAGTATTTAGATGTATTATTTGTATGTTACATATAAGTAGGTATAACAGTTTACAAACTTGAATTTTGCCCAGCAGTAAACGATGTATTTAATGTGATCAGAGATCTCAAATTTTTAAAGGGAGAGATCCTTGTCATTGGCAGGAATGAAAGTCCTAGAGGTAAAAAACTCTGAGCGTACATTACGTAGAGAGATTCTTACGGCTAGTCTAAGTGAGATTTAGGGCCTGTTTCACCAGTGTATAGCGTGCTGTAAAGTCTATCTACAACTTACTTGATGGATAAAGTTTGGAGAATCTGCAATATAAATTGTGGATAGCCTATCTGAGACGTCTTGTCAGAAGTCGGTGAAACAGCTCCTTAAGGTCTTCTAAAAATCTAAAATCTAAACATGCATGTAGGGACACACAAAGTGCATTCTTGCACATTTAGTTTATGAGACAATATGTTCAATGTAAAAGCAGTCTCATTATAGCCTCCGTTAGTGTCGCTTGTTTAATACTTAAGAACTTCGAACTTCCCGTTCTCTGGTGGACTTGCTAAGAAACTTCCTGAAGTTCGGAGACCACTTGATCAAAACGACTCTCGCCGCTCAATTTCTGAGGTGCCAATATAGCCTGCACTCGAATAAACCAGACTCTTGGCTGGTCCGTCCAAAATTCTGGGATTCTAGATGACATCATGTCTGCTGATGGCACTAAGTGGCTGGCGGTCGGTACTGGATAACCGGCTGGACGTTCGGTGGCCATAGTTTAAAATTGCACAATTTAGAAATTATAACTCATAAAATATTGTTCAATTAAATGCACTTTCATTTGTGTTCTCGGGGTCACCAATGTAGAGTCTCTCTGTTTGGTGATAAATAAAAGTAGAGCCCCGATAATAAAATATATATTGTTCCTTTTACAAATTGTTGAGTATTAAACAAGCAACCCTAACGGAGGCTATAATGAGGCTGCTTGTACATTGAACATATAGTCTTGTAAACTAAATGTGCAAGGATGCACTTTTGTGTGTCCCTACATTATTGGAGTTGACATTTCGTTTAATAGGTAATTTCCATTAAACTAAAATTGATCAGAAAGGTCAGATTACACCAATTTTATATCTCTCTGAGTGTGGCCGTAAGAGAGTTTTCACATTACGCGGTGCGATATTGTATGACAAATATTTACCTGTCTTTCTTATTATCTGTGCCATACGATGTCACATTTAGAACCTCTCCACACTAAGCGGATTTGGTACGTAGTGAAGTGAGTTAGCGCATGACATTGACAGCAGTTTGCCTGAAACTATTGTCAATATCATCGGCTAACTCAATTCACTCCGTAACAAATCCCTTTTAAATACCGACAAAGCTCTTAATGTAAGGGCAGAGGAAGTTTGATCGCATCGCATAATATGAAACGATCTCCCATCTAACTCCTACATTGGAAAATAGTCGTTTTGTAATTTATTTAAAATCGCAATAATTATAGTAATAATTGTATGTGCCAAAGAATTTTTTTTTCAGATAAGCATTAAGTTCTCCTGTATTTTATGATGGGAAATGTTTTTTAGTGAACAAAGTGTTCATACTGAACATACCGATTGTCACGCTAAAATACGTAATGCACGTCTGATATTACACATGTCTCCTTTTCCGTTTGAAAAACATTGATTTTCCCTTACATCTAGGAGCCTCTCCACTCTAAATGGATTTAGTACGGAGTGAAGTGAGTGAGCAGATGACATTGACTTTAGTTTGGTCAAAAATTAAGTACTGTCAATGTCATCCACACACTCACTTCACTCCTTACCAAATCCGCTTGGTGTGGAGAGGCTCTAAACATGTTTACGCAGTGTCTATGTATAGGCTATACAGGTCTTTATCTGGCATACTAGAAACTCTACATAACCAAAAAACATAGCGAGCCGTGAATACATTCGCTGCGTAAGCATTTTTTTTTCAGTAAAAAGAACTGGATTGAAGCAGTTCACTTAGTTGTTTATGACGTTTACCTTTGCCTTTTGTCCAAAACATTTGTTGGATTATACATAATGATAATGAGAAGTGGTCAAGTAAAGTTTGTATATTATGCTTGTATTAAACTTGAGTTTTATAGGGTATAATTTGTTTTGTATGAAATTATAGGTCGTGTATGTAAGAATGTAATTATTCATTTTCGCAAGTAGGTGGGGTGAAATGTGACATTTGTTTTAAAATATTCGATAACAATGATGACTGTGCGAACCGTTTTTTGTTTGAAATCCCAACAAAACTTCACTGCCACTAATTTAAAATAAAATTATTGGAAATTGTAATGTGTTTTTATTACTATTTATCCAAGTTCTTAGGGTACTTATAAGGCTTCGATGTCTCTCCGTCTGTGCCTGTGTCTCAAAAACGGTAATAGCCATAGAATTATAATTTTCACAGATTTATATATAGCGGAATTGAGTGCATTCTTTTCGATGATGTACTAAACTATATATATATTGGTATTCAATTCTATAATTCTTACAAAGTTTTGAACACGTTATAGGATTATTTTAAATTAATATATGTTTCTTAACATCTATTTTGTGTATTAATAATCCCACCAAAAACATTCTGTAAAAAAGCAGGCCAAGTCTCGACTGAGCTGCTTGTTCATCTATAAAAAGTAGTGAAGTCTAGAAAAGGCATGCCTTGGCCTGCTTTTTTACAGAATGTTTTTTGTGGGATTTCACGTATTTTTGTAAAAACGTTCTTTTTTATTTGGCAGTTTTTTGTCTGTTTTCAGGCTCTATCTCAAGAAAGGTAATTAGCTCTTACCTTTCTTGAGCTTGAGCTAAAATTTTCTCAGATTGTGTATTTTTGTTTCTGCTATGACCACAAATAATAAAAACAAAATAAATTACATATTTGAAGAGGCTTACATAACAACATCCGCAAGGTATATAAATTTTTTCTAAATTAAAATTGGAAAAAAAATATCCTAGTTTTTATAATTTTTCCTTTATATGACCATTAAATCCCAGCTCTGTATGGAATTCCAGATCTCTGAGCTTATGGGAAGTAGTAGTTCTATTTTGATGACTTAACTTCAGAACTAAGTGCCATACAGATTTGAAAGGAGTTCATTCACATTTCATACTTTTTTGGGCTATTTAACATAATTACCGGCTAGACGAAAATCGATGTTTGGTTAGAATAGATCATCCTTATAATTTGTTACTATCGGAATAAATTTGTATGCCCAATAGTAACGGTGTTACAAGACATTAAAAAAATTGATTTCAAATTGTCAAATTACCAAAAACGAATCCGCAAAGAAAATGGGCATGGGATAACCCAGCTTTACCACAAATATGTATGATAGAAGGAAAATTACTACGGCTTTGAGCAAAATCGGCGTAAAATAGCGCTTGCAGTGCAGTTCTGACTTGTAACAAGTCAGATGGTCGAAGGCTTAAATGTACCTGGATGATATTATGAGATATTGCTCTCATTTCTGTCACCAAAAGATCAATTGAGCGTAGTTGGCTCAGGCTCATGGCTGCCTGTCGTATTCTGAGAAGGGCATCAATATAATATCCTCCAGGTACTTTGGGCATCCAGTGTGAGTTCTCGTAAGGCCGTAGTATTTTTTCCTATATTTGTGGCAAAGCAGGGTATTTTGGTTTTTTTGTTGTTTTTTTGCATTCAGGATGTTTTTTTAGTAATGTGATGAAATCCATTTTTTAATGTCTTGTAACACCATAAATTTTGGGCACTCAGATTTGGTCTGATAATAACAAATTATTACAATGATCTATTCTATCCAAATATCACACTTCTTTGACTGGCAATTATCTCGAATGGTCCAGAATGAATGATGTCTTTTCGGATTTTAAGTATGTGTTGTGAGCTTACTAGATGGCAAAAATTTCAGCTTTCTGCTATTATCCTGAGGTTCTCAAATTGGGGCTGAAAATTTGGCGAAATGCTTCCTGTAAAGATGGTACGGCAGTGTTTGCTTCGCGTTCAACTTGGCGATGCCACTGCCATGCCATCAGATTATTAATATTACAATAACAGGTAGGTACTACATTAGTTGTATTCGTTTCAAATTTTCTATTGCGCAAATTCTTCTTCTCTTATTTATTTATTTATTTATATGGCGCTTGGCTATAACCATGGCCAGTGTCAAGTAAAGGCGGGAAATCAATTTT
>JAOTAV010047747.1:0-16773 GCA_026546445.1 Cyclargus thomasi
CTCTCCTGCAATTAGCCGATAATTCGGTGGCTGCGATCGTTTCGCGTAAAACGTGCGGGCGACTCCCGCATCCGGCGATTATGGCCGTCATTTGTGCCCCGCCTGATGATTTTCGTTAGATAAAAACCGAAAACTGTTCGTTTTGTGCAGTCCTCTCAGTCTTGTTTATTTTTAATACGGGTTGCACCTGCACGCGGACCGGTAGCCCCAGGTGCTTGAGTTTTTTTTTCCTACTTAGATTGTTTTTTTTTTTTTAATTTATATTTATACTAGCTTCTAACCGCTGCTTTGCTGGTTTGGAAATTAAAAAAAAACGAGAGTATAAATTTTATCAAAATCCGTTTGGCGTGATTGACTGGTAAACATTTAAACAGACAAACCTTCAATTTATAATAATAATATGACAGGATTTACGAGACACTCGTATACGGACAAGTAGAGTTGAAACCGTAGACGGACCACTGAACCTCATAAGAAATTTTGTTTTGTTTTTCAATATTAATTTTAAACCAGTGTCTCAACAGTTTAGAATTAAGATGTAGGTTAAATAATTGACATAGACTAAAATGTATCTCTAATGTCTTGTTTACACGTATTAAGTAGATAAGCTACATTACCACTAAGTTTTGTGTTTACATGAAGTTAATAACTTAAAATTTAGTTACCTACATATCTACTTAATACGTGTAAACCAGACATATAGCTCTAGGTACTCTTAATATCAGTAATGTAAGTTTTGTGCAACATTGCAGCGGTGCTTTTTAAGAATTTCTTATTCGGAAATTGCACAGGCTATCTAGTTGCAATCTTGTGTTCGGTGAGCGCGGTGCGCGGTGTACTTCCGAACTAGGGCGCGTACGCCGAGTGAATATCAAGGAAATATCACGTGAAAGCTTTTAAGTATTACTAAGACGGAGCGGAAAGTGTTTGTTGAGAAAAATGTTCCCACTTATTTTATTACTAGCCTCGACCTGCGACTTTCGGAACAATTATTATTCGGTCTGGGTTGGGGCTAGCCCTAGCCAGAAGGGGCCCTCGATGAGCCCCCTAGACAAGTGGCAAGCGATTGTTTTTTTACAATAAACGCTTGAAGTGTTTTTGTATTGAATTGACATAGTGGAACGAAAACGAATTTGCCACGGGCCTCGAACGGTATAGTTACGCCACTGATTTGGTCCATATACCAAAACAGCCAAATACCCTCTCTGTATACCAAATTTTATCTGAATTCGTTCCGTAGCTTTCTCGTCAAAGAATAACACATCCATACTCACAAATTTTCGCGTTTTTATAAGGAGTTTTTTAAAATTTTTTTTTATTAAATAATAGGGTCATCTATAGGCTTTTCGCCCATATCATTTGTTTGTAATCCTTATGTTAAGTTTTTTGTACCTAGGATCTCATTGTTAATGTCAGTCCATCATGCTTCGGACTTTTATGTATATAATAATTAAGTATAGGTATATAATATATTATATGTGTAAATTTTGATACCAATTACATATATAAACATGATTATTATTTTTAAATATATTATTGTTAGTTTTTTTATTTTTTTTTGTATTGTCTACCTTCGGAAACTACGAAGGAGGATTATAAGGAGTTAAAACCTTATATATACCTAGTGGTGTTCTTAAACTCATCGTCATAAATATAATGTTTCCAGAGCCCCGGAGCATCGCTGGTATCGCCAGGCTGGTGCCGGCCACCGGATGCGACTCCGGCCGTACGATGTGGCTGCTTGACGAGCCTAATCAGCCGTATGAAGGTAACTTTTGCGTATTTTTTTCTTGATGAGAATAGAAGAGGGCAAACGGGTAGACGGGCCGCGAGATCGAAAGCGACTGCCGTTGCTCATGGCCACTTGTCACAGCAGAAGCGTTGCAAGTGCGTCGCCGGCATTTTTAACGGAGGGATAGGCTACGGGAATAGGAAACGGTTATAGGGATAGAAAGTGAGAATAGGGATAATAATAACTTGAAAATCAATTTAATTAAGACAAATATTATCCAATTTTTTCATAGAAAAATATCCACCTAAAATTAATGTGCATTTTAATGAAATTAAAATTTACCATGTTGACAGTGCTAAATTTCTAGGCTTAGTTATTGACAATGAATACAGATGGACTTCTATCTGCCTATTATGGTATGGTCGCATCGCTTTTGCGTTAGGCTTTAATTTAATTTAATGAGGTGTGGAGTGTTGGAAACTCTCTCACTGGGCGTAACTCAGCGCAATGTACAATAATTTTCAAAGTCATCGAAAAATTCTTTTCGTGTCAAGTCACTTATTGTAGTTAACTAAAGGTCAGTGATTAAAATTCTCAATTTTTAATTTTCAGACTGTGAGCAGCTCCTCTGTTTTCGCTACTACAATGGAGATGATGACGAGTGCGTGGCGGAGACGCCCCCTCTTCCGACGCGCTTTAAAGTCGACCTTAAGAAACTGCCGCTTCGACTCAAAGAGGGTATCTCGAGGAAGAGGAGCGGAGACCAAGTCTCCCACTTCTCCTACAACAACGAGAGTTTCGAAATGAACTCTGAGAACTCTCCGCGTGTGGAGCGAGTCAGCACCAGTCAGGACATAAAGCATCTCAGTGAAAACGTTAACAAATGCTCAATTAGTGCTTTAGAAGCGAGCGGGAATCTCGAACGGACTCAGTGTAATAGCGAATCTCTAGTGAATTTATCCGAATCAGGTGTGAATAGTGAATCTCATATTTTAGAACCTAAACCGACGTCATCGGGAGTGAAAAAGAAATATCCTCCTCCCGTCGACACGGGGGGAGGGCAAATAAACGGCGTGAAGAAAAAAACTAATCTCAACATCGGTCTCGACTCCCCCACGTCCCCAGACACCGAGTATTATAAGATATGGTCCCCCCAAAACCCCTGTAAGATAATGAAATTCGTATACGACGTCGAAGGAGCTAATGTGCCAAATGACGCTCAAAAATCTCCCGTTCCCCCCTTACCTCCGAGGCAGTCGCATAAACCTCTAGAGAGAATGCACGCCCTCCCCCCGGCCGTCCAGAGGCACAGGAAACCCAAAAAGTTGACGAAACCTGAGGACGCGTTTACTTTCGAATTGATAGATACGGACGAACAATTTTTTACTGATAACAACATCGTCAATTCGGCTATATTTCAAAGTGAAGTGAACGATTTCAAGCCCGGAGAGTTTTACTCTAGGAAGCAACCCGTATCCACGACGGTCAACTTTATAAAAGGGAGTCAGAACGTCGCGCCACTGGCGACGCCCGAGACCGAAGGCAGCTTATGTGAATCTACACTTTCCTCTATCAAAATGTCCAAACTATTAGATGATAAGAAATTATGTGATGTACCTGAATCAACGCAAAGCGTTAGCACTAGTAATGTAATGTTTATTAAGGATATCGGACCCGATAATTATATCACGACGACGTTCGCGAGAAAAGACAGGGACACCGTGGACGGCCTTCGTTCCACTCCGAATCATATGAAATCGGAAGAGAAAGCTCAGCATACGTTCATAAACGACATCAGCAATCGTGCCGAGTTCGAGGACGACAACAGGAATCAAATAGAAGAAAAAGAAATAACCGTTTTGAAATCCCATAAACCGCTGACCAGGCAGAACTCCGGTCGCGCGAACACGCCCACAATGATGACGGCGTTTTTAAATTCCTCCCACATAGAAGGGCCGAGTCAAGAGAGCGGCATCGAGAGTCCAGCAGAAGGACCGAGCTCGTGCAACTCCTCGCATTCCTCCTCCCCTGTAGACGACACCAACAGGACCATGCCGAGTGTCGGAACGCTGCTCATGAATCGAAAATACTCATGCGAAAGTTCCACGCCCAAACATTCGAGTTTACCGCGGCACCTCCTGAAAAACTTGGGGTGCGAAACACCCAAACATTCCCCTCACAAAGTTAACCACATGAAGGATACCCCAGACAGCCCGGCACGCCCGCACCCTAGAGTCTTGACCAGGGTGGCGGCGTTGGCCGGGACAGCCGTACCACAATGTCCTCCCACACCCACGCACCATCGGAGGCCACGGCCAACACCACCCCCAGACTTGCACCCCCCGCCGATACAGTCCCTAGAAAACAGGCCGCATGAAAACTTCGAGATGGTCGAGTTCACCAATGAATTGAGAACTTCTGAAATAAGATCGCCAAATTTAGAGTTCATGAATAGCAATCATTTCACGATAGTGCACGCGGGGCCCCCCGAGGATGTGGTGTTAAGGAGGCCCCAAGCTCATGATGATAGTGATGACAATGATAATGCAGTAGCCTCTCCTACTCCGTTAAGGCATATGGCAGGTATCAGACTACCGTCGATACCCGAAAGAGCGTCCAGACAGATGGCGCTGACGGGAGACTTTCCAGCCAATATGATCGGTGGAATCATCGAGTGCGAGGAACCTTTACCTCCAGGTGAATAATTACTATTGGTCTATTGTATAATGGGGGAAATTGAAAGAGTTGACGGACCTACGTCATATGGTCGGAATATATTACTTTCATGTAAGTCGTGAACCGTCGGCTGGTTTTGACATAGCCCGGCCAAATTACTTAGATCCACAATCTGTATCTCTTTCCACTTCTCTGATTGTACACAGACTGATGATATTATCAATTATTGATTCTTTTGTCCCTCTAATTTGCAATATGCTACAACTTTTGCATTGAAACACTCTTAAGACACATCATTTTAATAACAAAAATTGACAACAAATATTTATGATGAATAGATTGCAAAGTTACCTATTAAGATTTTGATGCAACAAACAAGTTATTTTTGACTTCGGTATTTCTTAGAGCCCATACAAAGATTATTGTTAATTACAAATAGGTGACTCTTTAAACGTTACTACTCTCTAAGCGTGGAGGAGTCTGTGACACCATACCCTAAAATATTATCGCTTAGTAATATTGCACTCCGTACATCAGCAATTCACCTCAAACTCCTCTAAGTCTGATTTTAGTCTAACGGCGACCGCACTCGTACGGTTGGCATATTCGGTCGCCGTAAGACTAACATCAATTTAACTCCAACCCCTCCGTTTTCCAGGCTGGGAGGCTCGCATGGACAGCCACGGTCGCGTGTTCTACATCGACCACATAAACCGCACCACGACGTGGCAGCGGCCCGCCGCTAACGGCAGTGCACCGCGCTCCCCCGCGCCCGAAGTGCAGAGACGACAGTTGGATAGGAGGTAATTTTAATATAGTTTCTTCCCCTCCACGGCGTTTAGGTACTACTCTATTATGTAATTAAGAATAGAAGCTATCTACAAGAATTAAGATGCTTTTTGATCCTCGTGGCAAGCGACCGCGACCAATAAAGACTCAAACAAAATGCGTTTTGAACTAAGTAGACGTCTTATTTAGCTCTACGCCACTCTAAAGACAAATGTGGGTAGAAAATGAAATCTATAGAATAGTTCATAAAGGGGCATTTTGTTTAATTTTTGTGCCGCGTGGATCGTAAAGTTATTATAAATCTTATATTTGCAATAGATAAACGCGTTTTATCTGCTTGAAAGGTTATATTTAAAATGGAGGGGCGAGTGCTAACGCGTCACAGATATCAAGATTGTAAATGGTAAGTTTATTTTCTTACTTATTTTGTACGAAATTAAAACTTGTTATGACTTATAACCTATTCTAACTTTCAATTCTTTCATTGACTTTGGCTTTTTGTTGTAGGTTTTTTTTCTCCCGCCGAATGTCCAACTTTTAGTAGCTGGGCGGAGCTTTTACAAGAACAGTTTCCTGTGGAAGAAAACAATTCAATGCAGAATTGTAGGAAGAAGCCATCGAAATATATAAAAAAAGAAATACCGAGACGAGAAATTGACGTCAATGAACCTTGTTTATGTATAGAAAGGTGTCACACTAAAGTGAGTCCAGAGGAACAGTTCGAGGTGTTTCAAAAGTACAACGAAATGAAAACGTTCGACCAACGGACGTCTTATCTTTTTTCTCTTATTAATGTTGCGCCAAAGAAAAAGTCCAGGCACCGAACTCAACGGTCGTCTTTGGAGTCCCGACGTTTATACACCAGAACATACACGGTCCCGAACGCTCAAGGACAATTCGTGAAGGTGTGCAAAACATTTTTTAAGAAAATATTCCAAGTCACCGATGGTAGGCTGACTTGGATATTGAAAAATAAGATCTCAAATGCCATTCCACCTCAAGATAAACGAGGTAGACGCCAAAATACAGCGCTCAGCCAAAGTGTAGTTATACAAAGCGTTTATGAATAGTAATATAGGCCTAAAATATAGCGCTTTAAGGTCCTAATTTATATGCTTTATTTATATAACTTGCCGAAGATGCTAGGGTTATTTCATTAGTCAATAATTGTGTGATTGCATTGTGATGTATTTAAGATTTTGTAGATTATAGATTATTCAGGATGTTTTGGAGATATTGTTAGGTGTTAAGGAGTAATTTAAAACGATATGTGTTGTGATAGTCAAACAAAAATACTTATGAATTAAATATGTTCTTGTCTACATACATCTATTATTTACGCGTTGTTATTATAACCTCAAAATGTTTTTATGTCGTTTTTTCTATTATTTCAACTTATGCCCTCTTATTCTTAAAAATATTTAAGCATTGTTTAACTAATCAAGGTTCGCTGTCCCCTTCTGTCGTGTGACGTTTTTAATATTCCAAAAAGGGACTGCGAATCTTGATTAGTTAAACACTGTTGAAATATTTTATGAACAAGGGGGTTAGTTATTTTAATAATCGTTTACTCCGTAAATATTAAAAGGTATCAAGGTACGGTGGTATAAAACTGGTATGTTCGACAGGTACCAGTCTATTCGTCGCACGATGACGCGCACGCAGCTGGGGGAGGAGTCGCCGCCGGGTACGTCGCGCGACGCCCCGCCCCCGCACGCTCCCCACCCCGCCGCTGAGTTCCTCGCCAGGCCGGACTTCTACTCCATACTGCACATGAATCAGGCGAGTTTTGTATCCAATCTAATATTATAAATGCGAAAGTGTCTGTCTCTTACCTGTTTACGCCCAATCTTGCTGAAATTTGTTATGGGCATACTAAGTACTGGAGAATATCATAAAGATATTGGTAGCCTTATAAGGAAAATTGTTTATTTTAATTTAAGATAGACACGACAAAGATTTTATGAACGTCATAGTGTTATCGGTGAAGCTATAATCTGTTTGTAACACGCGCACAAACGTACTGCTATCTAATAGTTCCATTTATGCAATTAGAGCGTGTTTTTTTTTATACAACTGAAATACCCAGATATAAACTGAAGCTATATAATTAGTACTACTTTTTGTTGTTTTTATTTTTAGGAAGTTTTATTAATTTTTTGTTGTTTTTATTTTTAGGAAGCGTCATCACTTTACAACGGCAACTCGACTCTCAAGCACATGATATCCAAGATACGTCGCGACACGTCATCCTTCGAGCGATACCAACACAACCGGGACCTGGTCGCGCTTGTCAACATGTTCAGCGAGAGCGACAGGGACCTGCCTCTGGGATGGGACTCCAAACTGGATAGAAATGGCAAGGTAACTTGTACTACATTTTTTTAAAACCCTTTGTCCAACTGCTGGACAAGGGTCTTCTACTTTGGGGTTGGCCTTTGTACTACCAAAAATATGTCATTTTTTTTTATATTTTCTGAAATAATTCGAATAGTCTCTGTTTCTGGTTGTCTGGAAGAAACCGCTTTTAGCTGTATGACCGCCAATTTCTACAGTTCCTTTATTATATTCAAGTTGTTGTGTACAAATAAAGAATTTTTATCTATCTATCCATCTAGTCTATTGAGTTAAGCACGAGTTCATCGGCTTATCTTGGCTCAAAACTTTATATAATTTGTCAAAATTTGTTTAAAAATCCGTACAACGTAAAATTTATCATACTCTAATTGAATGACATAAATCTAAGCTGGTTTTTAGTAAGTCATCGGCGACTTGGTCGAGCGGTCCAACTTCCAAGGTGCAGGACGCACTAATCGGCGTATATACACGCTCTAATCAGCGTTTCTTCGTGTTCCAAGAAGTTTATCGACTCGCGGCTGCTGTGCGTGCCGCAAACTGCGGCAGGTTTTTACCGCTGTGCGCAAATTTTTATGAACTAATTTAAAATGGTTTGTCACAAAGGAAATATTGGACCCTAACTTTATAATCAGATAAAAATTAGGTTAATCAGGTGTTTGTGCTATTTACACTATGGTCTATACTCCGATCAGCGTTTCTTCGTGGACCACGTGATGCGGCGCACGACGTTTATTGACCCGCGGCTGCCGCGCGCGCCGCAGGCCGGCCCGTTCTCGCCGCTCTTGCCGCCGCGACGACGGCCCGTGATCGCTGAACAGGTTATAGGCGTAGTCGCTGCACATGTGGAAATTCGTTTAATCAGATACCAAAACCCTAGCCAACAAGCATTTAAGGTGGCCAATAAACAGTGGCCCAGAAGTACGTACTAAAGTGACCAGTAGTAGACAAAATGAAACTCATACGCTCGTACTCACCTGTAGTGTTCTGTGTGACTTACCAGATGGCGTACGGTAGCGTAGGATGGTAGCGAGACGGCAATACCGTCTCGCTACCAGGAGTGCACAATGGGAGCGTGATACCAATATTTCATGCCTGTAGAAAAGAGACAAATAGCTGGCTAAACGAATTTCTACGCTTACCACGACAATACTTTATTTACAGTCGCTAGAGTGTAGTTGATGTTATTGGTTTTACATTTTGTCTGGCATTTCATTATCGGATAATCATTGATTCTAATCATAGCATTTGCCTATCGCATTATTGTTTTGGTTTATATTTTTAGTGTTTGGTCAGCATGGCTTTTCTTATGTTTATGCATCACGTAGTTTTTGTCGCACGTTTTTGTGTATTTTGTTTTCTGTTTTGGTATTGTTAATTTGTTTTGGGTGGTCTTCTTTTGGTACGTTACAGTACGCATGTTCAGTGGATTTAAGATGGTTTTGTTTCTGGATGTTTTTTTTTTTATTTTATCGTGAGAAGAAAGATGATGTATATATGTAATAGTCAAATTCGTTACATAAATGTCGTATTATAAAAATTTACGTGAATATATCATGACAGTAATATTTTACGTTAACGCATAAGGTGACATTTCAATTAACCTTTATATTGAACAAAACGAAGGATTAGTTCTTGTATAAGTTATTGCTTATCAAAATGTTAGGAAATAAAATAAAATTACCTACATAATTTTATTTTATTTCCTAACATTTTGATTTATTAACTAGATGATGCCCGCAACATATTTGCCTCAAAATTAGTTTATCGCGCGGAAACTTTACATTTTTTTTGGAAGAATAAGTACCCTATGTCACGGGAGTCAGGACTCAAAGTAACTCCATACCAAATCTTCTTCATCAAATTCGTTTCAGTTGTTTAGGCGTGAAGCGTAACATACATACTACCGCATTTATAATAATAGTATAGTTAACAGTTATTTAAATACAATATATGTGTGTAGGCCCCGACGCCGCCGCCGCGCCCGCCCGTGACCGCAGACACGTACACGCATCAGACGCAGCAGGACATACCAGTGGCGTACAACGATAAGGTAACTAGCAGTTCAATCAACTCAATTGCGGTGCCTGCAGTGTCACTGCCACAAAAATGAAAGTTGTGTTCACAAGCGTACGCACACATGGTCCCGCGCGCACAACTAAGTTGAACTACCTGTACTACTTTTAGCCTGATCGCACATTATCTGAATTTCTAATTATAACGATTCGGATACCTGCCAGATACAATACAAAAACCTATCAGAAATTATAACTAGAAGATATACATAACAAATAAAAAGAACAAAGTGCGTTCCGGTAGGGCGTCTAAATTTTTCTGAGCAGAAGTTCGGATAATACGCGGCCGGACTTAGGGTCCGTTACACTACACCCTGATGAGTGCCGTATAGGCTATCCACGATTTATTTAATAGATGACAGCCTATCCGACACATACCAATAATATAATAAAATAGCCACTTGTTGTTACTTTGTGAAGTTAACATTTGTCCCTGAATACAGAGAATAAGATCAATTAGAGGATTTTGAACAGTTTGGTTTGTGTTGTTTCTTTTTTTTTAACCGACTCCCAAAAAAAAGAGGAGGTTTCTCAATTCGTACCGTATATATGTTTTATTTCGTCCGTTCTAAACGATAAATAATAAATGTACAACAATATTTATCCTTAAATCTCCTCTCAGGTGGTGGCGTTCCTACGGCAGCCGAATATAATGTGCATACTACGCGAGCGTTGCGGCGGCTGCGGCGCGTCGTTACGCGACAAGGTGGGCGCCGTGCGGGTAGAGGGCGCCCCTGCGCTAGCGCGGCTACAGAACGACCTGCAGCTTACATGCTTGCTTAGGTAAGTGTTAGAAAGATATATATATATACGTTAGGAAAGAGAAGGTAGATAGATCAGCGCTGTGGCCGCTACCATACGTAACAAATTGGCAGCCCTAGCTGTATAGAACGATCAACGTATTTACTGATGTGAGTGAGAGAGACAGAAGTATGTTAGGACAAAGAAAGCAGATACATCAGCGCTGTCTAGGTGGCGCAACTGTGCTTATTTGCACGGCTGCAAAGCGATTTACAGATTATGTAGTCACAGAAGACAATTGAGGCATAAAGGAGATGGTTAAGTTAAAAGAAGAAGAGAGAGAGACAGTCGCGTCATTTTTTTGACGCAATCGACGGTTATGGCGAACATGCTTACTAAGGTCTTATAAACTAATGTGGATACTGAAATTGCGTAGTAAAAAAAAATGTAATAACATTTTATTAAATGTTATTTTTTTCGACTTTAAGTTTTTGAAGATATTTATAACATCAGTTTCTTGACAAAATTTTCATACCTTTGTGCTTTAGTATTTTCAAATTAAAAGCTTTTACATACGACGACTTTTGTTACCGTTTGACTCTTAATAATTAGAAAATAGTTAATATTCGTATGAAACAAAATTTATTGAATGCAAATTATTATGATAAGAAGGCTTAAATAATAAATGAAAAAATCTCTGATTTCTGTTGAGAAATGTGTGAGATATTATCGATTTAAGTTTTCTACCCATCTCTTTCTGTCAAAACATTTATATTTATAAAACTTATTATTATTGACTTCTAATTTTATGATATTTTTTTTTCGTTTTCTTACTTTTAATATATTTATAAAACGGTAACACAAAAATTTGCATCCTTTTTTATTCTTATTATATCTAGTTTTAAGATCATCTTGTTACCATATTCTTGCAAATAAAAATTATGATTATGAAAACGTTATTTAGAATGAACTTTGTACGCTGCTTTAGACTTTGACGTCACAGTAAATATCCGATCTCTATTTCTGACTACTTCAAATGCTTGTTGTAGCGTTATTATTTTCAATTTCATCATAAAAATAATTTTTCTACGTCGTTTCGTTTATTAACGATATATTTATTTAAAAGAAAAATGGAAAATCATGCGTATTCCCTATTAATAAAGATGAATTTATATTGCACTACCAACTGTTGTTGGTCTCAGAGGTATTGACCAGTATCCAGATCTAGTTACTAGACAAGAAATAAACCTAATAACTAGCAGCTATCCCACAGTTCCCTAGCGAAATTAAAAGTAAAACTATTTATATCACGACACAGTTGAATCACCAGTCAGCACTACTAAACTAGTCAGTTTTCTCACAGGAATACTCGATACTCGGTAGTCCAGTTTAAGCGTTAATATTCAAACACCATTTGTGTCCACATTGTTGGACTTTTTGTCACGACGGCGTTTTTTCTCAGTTGCGTCGCGACATGAACAATCAGTTCTCGTAAATGTAATTAGTATCATTAATTACTTTGATTGTTTTTTTTTCCTTATATTAGAGTTAACAAACAGTAAGCGCAGTGTACGTTCAAAGTGATAATGTTCTTATCCTTACACAGACGGTTAAACTAGTAAAGGGGTTTATATTGAAAGGTATTATTCTGACATATTAATAGCTATAATCGGCCGCACGCACTTGACATGCCGCATTTTAAATTGATTATACGCAATGATGTAAAAAGTCTTTTATTTAATGAAGAGTAAGGAAGATAATGTATGAAGTCGAATGCTAATGTTAAGCATTTAAAATTCTAATCTTAGTTCGACAAAAGTGTTATTTAAAGTCAATGCTTTACGACGGTTTAATATTATAGAAGTACAGTAGATGTAACTAGAGTTTTTTTTGTATTCCACGTTTCTATTCCAACATACGTATACCGATGCAGTAAAATATACATTATACTACACAATTACTGTAAATTATGACAGTGATTTACTATTCTGAATATGTCTGTGTCATAAAACCGCGGTCATTTTCGTCAAAATTCAAGACGGATAAGGTTAGTGTTGATGTGACCTTGAAGAGACCGTTCGGAATTATTTTATCTCTATGGAAACTTTATATCGACGAATTAAGGATCATTTTTAAGATAACTAATTGTAAAATAGTCCTGGGCTGTACCTGAGTCAGGTACACATGAATACCTACATCTATTTCTGTTTGGGCAAAAAACCTATGATTCCATTATTACAACCCAAAATAAAAGGATACTAACTACAAGAATAATCTTTTAGTATAACTACAGAAATTATCAATACTCATATTACTGGTCAAGACCATTTTAGGGCCTGATAAACTGTAATAATAAAAGTTATATTTAAAAAAAGTCTACAGCTTGATGGACTTAACTAAATTTGTCATAAAATGTTAATCTTGGTGCGAACAAAATTAAATTGTAAATAGACGTCCTAAAATTTGTAATAAAAAAGAGGAATAAAGTAATTCTTAACATTCAATCAATTATTAATTTATTTTGTGAACTAAAACCTATGAGCATTCGGAACACGCTCTCTTGGAGGATATAATTGAAGACGTAAGTGGATGAAGCGGATAAGTAACATTTTTACAACATTCCTGTAAATACTAACTTTTTGTCCGTCTATATAGCTACACATCTAATCCACATTATTTTAAATTTAAACTATTTTTCCAGTCTTAAATTCGTGTCAATTTTTGCAAAAATCTGGCAGTTTTTAAAATTTTAGTTACCCTCTTCTTCCACTTATGTCTTCAATTGTCTTTGTCATCCATTATTTGTACTGTTTATGTACTTTATATTGGCACACGAAAAAGAGTCTCGTACTCTACTTTACTGCCGCCCTGAAAAGGCCACTTTGCAATATTGCTAACACTAATTCATTTTGTAATTTTTCTTGTAAATAGCTACTAATTTTGTAAAACAGTGATTTTACAATCAATTTTGAAGTAACTATTTCATTTAAATAATTGGGACTTTTGAATAAAATGTACTAAAACGAATTGTAGAGCAATTCCTTTGCAATATTGCTATCACGACCTTTTTAGGTCCCCTGTAGAGTATTATGTATACAAATAACAGTTATTACCTTATAGTATTGAAGCTTTACTTGAAAAATATATAAATTGTTGACAACAGAGGCTCGTACGCGTATTCTATAAACCTAGTTTGAACAATAAACGTTGATTAAGGGGAAAACAGGCGCCAACGGCATTGACCATACATTCGGAGTTTTGAAAATCTCCCCCCGCTAACACAAAATAATTAATCCTCCTTAGGGATTGTAGTGTTATTTATATTGTATTGTATTTATAAGAAACATCGTTCAACTTAACCGGTCAGTTTTGTATTTAATACAGTTTTTTTTACAAAAAATCCATCGATGTCCACGGAATTTTTTTTTATTAACTATAAGCTTAAAGAAAAAGTCCTCGCTAGTAATGAAAGAATGAAGATCATTCATATTTTTTTTGGTTAATGCGCTTAACGTTTTAACATACTTATAAGAAGTTAAACTTACCCCACTAGGCCATGTACAAGCCTTAAGCACGTAAAACTTCGGAGTTAATAAATTTGAATGTCCGACAGTTATGCTTCTAATGCCATTTAATCGCCTGTTCTAGTGTTCGTTGATGTGCTAACAAACATGAAAATATACAATTACACTTAACAAGCGGGCTTTGTCTTCGTATCCTTGGCGCGGTGAGACACCGTACCCCCAAGGTCTAAGCATTGTTTTGAGTCCGGCCTATTATCAACATCTGTCTCTGATGTTACCAGGAATGAAAATCGGTTCACAAACGGCGGAGCTATGCTTGAACATACATAAAAAAAATATATCCACAGCCGAACATATAACCTCCTCGTTTTTGGAAGTCGGTTAAAAAAGGAAGTATACACATTTGTATGATTTAAATTGAAGAAACTAAATAAGTGATGATTTAGCATCG
Source organism: Cyclargus thomasi (assembly GCA_026546445.1). Taxonomy (NCBI): domain Eukaryota; kingdom Metazoa; phylum Arthropoda; class Insecta; order Lepidoptera; family Lycaenidae; genus Cyclargus; species Cyclargus thomasi. Next base: position 14,344 of record JAOTAV010047747.1, read on the forward strand.
ATTAAGATTGATAACATTTTTAAATGGCTAACTAGAGTCTAGACTTGGAATGGGATATTTACATAATCAAGATATAAATTGTAGTTTTATGTAAACTATTCAAGGTTGGCTGTTATTTTTTGGCGTATTGAAAACGTCACATGACAGTATAATGCCTGTTTCACCGCTTACTGATAAGTGTCAAATAGTCTATAAACAATTTTTTTTGACAGGTGTATGGGGAATCTGTCAAAAAAAATGTAGGTAGCCTATCAGAAACTTTAACAGTAGGCGGTGCAACGGGCCCTAAATATTTTTATTTGACAGGGGGTTAGTATAAAAAGTGCTTGTCTATTTGTGGTGGTTATCTTCGGCATAACCAAGCCTTTAAAAAAAAGCTTTTACTATTACGGAACTATAAATTCCGAGAGATAGGCATAGTTTTGTTTTGTATTATAAATAAGTTATTAAATACCTAAAGATGTGGACACGAGGTAGCTAGTTTCCATTAAACAAAGAACTGTTTTTGAAATTTAAGTGATATCAAGCTCCTAATCGGTATATTCATCGGTTTATGGAAAATGGTAATATCACGGCATCGGTCCCTTGTTTATGAATGCACATATAAAATAAATTCCTATTTCTATACGGAACCGTTTCTTAGAAACGAGATTAAATATTTCAAATAATACTGATAGTTTTAAATCGATTATTTCCTAATAGGTATTTTGGCTATATAATTTTAACATAATGAACCGCGAACATACAAGTCATAATTTCTCGGGACTTGACATTAAGGTCAAACAAAACGGTACAACATACTTAATTAGTTTGTTAAATATTAAAGTAATTTAGCTTTATATCGTTATACTGTAGCTTGACCACGGGAGCTGTACCGCGCCTTGGGTATGAGCGCGGCGCGGCGGGGAGGGTTTACCATGGTTACCGACCGCGCTACTCCGTCAATTGGTCGTCAGTGCCGAGAGCAGTAGTATTCTTACCCGTTCCCCGCCCCGTCCCACGTTCATAGGGCGCGGTACATAGGTTGTGGTCAAGCTATAGGAGCAGTTTCTGATGTTTTTATTTCACCAAAGTTGTTAATTGGTTAATCTCTTAAAGCTAGCCAATCAAAAGCGATAGTGAAGAGCTTTTCTCTTAATATAAAGTCTTGTCAAAAATACTCAGAAACTAAGCACTAGTAATTTGAGGACATTGACATTAAAGCTTTGCAGACATAATGACTGCATTTTTCACAAAAGTCCAATGACAGTGCACGATGGTTTATCATTTTTTGCTAGACTAAAATCGAAAAAAAAGTACAAAAGTTGACATCATCATTATTAACGGCATCAAATAATGAACGAATGTTTTTACTCAGTGCTTATGAAGTTAAGTCATTACCGCTTGATTCATCCCAATTAGATGACCACATGGAAAATTACTTAATACATTGATGCACTGGTACTTTGTCCTTGAAAATAAAATTCAAAATCGCCTGGCACTGAAACTTTGAAAACCACTGGGGAATCCCCATTAAAATAAACTTAATTTGTTTCATTCTAATTTGCTTTTTGGGTGTGATTTTTTGTAACTAATGATGGCATATTCCCTATAATTTGAGAGTTTTTGTGTGTTGTGTGCCATCGAAAATGTTTAGTTCTTTGTAGCACTTAAATAAGAACTATACCATGAATGATTCATATGCTATGGAAAGTTAAGAAGTTAGCATGATTCATGCACTATAGTTATAATAAGCTAACTGCATCTCTACGCCTAACTGCAGTATCAGTGAGACCTAAACTGATGATTACATATAAGGGGGAACTGGAATATAAAGGGGACACATACACACTACACGCTTAGCAACAAGTCAATTGGTCCCTCAGGACTAAAAGGTTGAGAACCACTGCAGTAGAGTAATCAAGCCACCATCTTGAAACGGAACTGGCTTTACAAATACTAAAGAAAACTAGAAGTTGACCTGTAGTCGAAGTTCAACCATAAATAGTTAAATCAATCACAGGCTTCAATTTGACATTAAGGTCTCGTTACCAGCACATTCGATTTTATTAAAAAAAAAACACAGACGACAATCTTTTTTTTTCGATTATCGTGTCATGTCAAAGTGTTGTAGTGCGCATAGCGTTTTGTTTATTACAAATGTATAAGATAAAAGCATATTTTAAAATAATATTGATATTCCAAGCTCCATCTCCATATCAACTATAACTGGGAGAAATTTCATGCTTCTACGTCTACGCGTCTTATCTATCTAATCTAATATATAAAATTCTCGTGTCACAATGTTTGTCTTCGTACTCCGTCCGAAACGACTTTACCGATTTGAACCAAATTTTGCATGCATATTCAGTAAGTCTGAGAATCGGCTAACATCTATTTTTCATCCCCCTAAATGTTAGGGGAAATTATTTATATGGCAAAACAACGTTT